>JAGKTI010022465.1:0-15247 GCA_018397915.1 Birgus latro
GTGATGAAGGGGTACCAGTGACAGTAAATGTTGACTCATCACTCCAAAGCACAGTTTTCCATTGCTCCTCACTCCAGGCAAGATATTTCTTACAAAAATTTACTCTCTTTTTCTTCTGAAGTGCAGTTAGCAGTGGTTTTTTACGAGCACAAAAACTCCTGTAGCCCAGATCGTCATGCAACAGCTGCTGCACACTTCTGACAGACACATCTGCCAGCAACTGTGGGTTCTTTTCTTTTAAATCCCGTGCTGTTAGCCTTGGATCCTTGCTAACTTGCCTTGAGATCAGCTGACGGGTCCTGAAGGTTGTCTTACGAGGTCTCCCAGGCTTGGGAAGTGGAGTGGGAGGAATGGCCTCCCCACTGTCCTTGAACCGCTTCACCAGTCTCTGCACTGTCCTCAGTCTAACACCATCTGATTTGCAATAAATGGGAGTTTGTGGCCAGCTTTGTATAAAGTAATCACTTCCACACATTTGTCCTTGCTTGTGGTTACTTTAGACACGATGGAATGTGGTAGGTAACCAAATAACTGTGTTATCTGAGTCAAAACATGCCCTCGTGGTGCATCACACACAGAGACAATCCTCCTCCTGTGGCTGCCCAAACATTACTGAGCCTGCTCCTGTGGTGCCAAACCTATCAAGCAGGGTTGCCAGCTCCCGTTGAAAAAGCGTCAGCTCATTTCGCATCACATGGGAGGGCAGTATTGACCCTACTTCACTTAATGGGAAAAAGAATGATGTTGGCAAAAAAAGTCAATACTTTCCGCGCCTACTGTATACAGTATGTCTCAAAGTGTTATTTGATTAAAACTAATGTATAATAAAAGACATAACTGGGAATGTAAGTAATTGGTTTTAAGGTACAAAGAGTATTTGTCCCGACATTTAGGCGGTTAGTCAGGTGGGAGCGCTCAGCATCCACTCATTTGATGTAGTGCTGCTCTCGGATGTCTGACCTTTCCTCTCCTCTATCGTTCTTTCCTTCCATCCTCTTTTGTCTTTCTTTCCTTCATTCTTTCCTCATCCTTCTGCCTATGGGTGACTTTACACTCCCTCTTCTGTCTTTCTTTCCCTCATTCTTTCCTCTTCCTTCTGCCTGTGGGCAACTCTACACTGAGTGACAAGCCAAATGGTTTCCTGTACACCAGGAAACCATTCACTATGCTGGGTGGTAACCATATAACCAAAGTTTGGCACCTGGTGGTGTAGTGGGTAATTACGGCACTCCAAACGGATTGAGCCAGTGAAGGTTTATATCCAAGGGGTGGTTGGGATTTATTGCTCACGTAATTCCATTCCGGGATGAGTGAGGCTGGTCACTCTAATCTTAAATGTCAGGACCAACTTGCCTAGCCCCGGGCTCCTACGCCCCTCATGGGGCAATCAAGAATGGTGGAAAGGGAGAGGGAATCATGTTTGGCAGCAAGGCAGAGGATGTAATTTTGAGTGGAAAAGGAGATGGAGTACTGTAATTCTTTACTGCACTAGATTGGAGGGTAAAATTTTATTTCAGGGGAAGAGGAAGTAGTGTCTGAAGGCAAGGCAAAGGGAGTCATCTATGGTGGAAAGGGAAAGGAAGTCAAATTTGGGGGAAAAAGGGGAGGGAAAGTCAAATTTGGTGACATGGAAAGAAAATGTCAGTCTTCATGGCAGGAGGAATCAAATTTGATGGCAGGGGGGATTAACTCGTATAACTGGTTGCAAGGGATGCATTAATTACTTCTGATAGTTGGAGAGAGGGAGTTAAGTTTGGTGGTGGGGAGAAGGGAGTTACATTTGGCGGCAGGGGAAGCTTGGATTATTTTTGATGGTAAGGGCAAGGAAGCCACTGTCTAATGGCAGAAGAGGGAGGGTTCTTTGTGGCAGCAGGGGAATAGGGAGATCAATTCTGGTAGCAAGATAGAAGGAAGTTCAATTCAAGATAATGGGGCGGGCAGTTTAGAGAGAGTTTAATGGCAAACAAGGGGAAGAAGAGTCACCAGTAAAATGAACTTACCGCTGGGAGAGCGAAGAACGAAATTCCTAAGAGGGCACAGCCTGATGCTATCATCTTGCCTCCCCAAGTAATTGGCACAGCATCTCCATACCCCACTGTGCACAATGTAATCTGTCAAAATGAGCATGCACACAGCAGTTAGAACACAATTCAGTACTCAGTGACAGGGACAGCACCCTATATTCACTCTTGGTGCTGTTATTTTTGCCCTTAATTCATTATATTTTGACACAAATGGGTCACAAGTTGTAGGTGGTGGTGATCATCATCTACTCACTTGGCCATCATCTTGGTCATGGTAGATGGAATTTATTCTCAATTTTATTCCAAAAATGCTGGCATACCTCAGGGATCAGTTTTGGCACCAACCCTCTTTCTCATTCATATAAATTACCTCCTATCTGTCACTCACAAACCAATACACTCTCATGCTGATGACTCAACACTTCATAGTTGTTTCACATTTAGTACCTCCTTCAAACAATCTGATATTATAAATTCCCAGATAAACACAGTAATTCCTCTGAACCAGAACCTTTCCATTATAAATTCCCAAATAAACACAGCAATTCCTCTGAACCAGAACCTTTCTAAAATTAATCAATGGAGACAAAAAAATCTGGCATCATTTAATGTTCAGAACACTAAACACATTAATTCCTCCAACAGAAAGAATCCCTCAGACTCCTAATTTTAAATGATGTCAATATTCCCATATCCACTACAATTGATATCCTCGGTGTCGCACTAAACACCAACCTAAACTGGACAGCCTATGTTAAATCCCTGGCTAAAAATGATTCTGAAAAATTGGGACTTCTGTACACAGTTCATGAATTCTTCACTGACGAGCAGTTGGTCACAATATACAAAAGACATGTACGTTCTCAGATCAAATACTGTTCACCACTGTGAAGTGGATGTGGAGCAGTTGCACTGAGGCAGTTTGACAAAATTCAAGATAAAGCCATTAGATTAATCAATAATCCTGCCATTATGCAGGACCTTCCTCCATTATCAGTACGTAGAGAAGCTGCATCTTTAGCATTACTTTACCAATAATTTTACCGTAAGTGCTCTGATGAACTTCCTTCAATTATGCCTCCTCTTCACAATTTCTCCTGAAATACTCAGGCTGCTGGGAGTACCCATGGATTACACTCTCTCCCCCAAAATGCAGAACCTCTGCTTATCAAAATTCATTTATCCCCAGAACTAGTACTCTCTGGAATTCACTTCCTGGGAGTTGCTTCCCACAAACATTTAATCCACTTTTTAAATCCAGTTGTTATAAATATTTTATTAATGGAGAATGCCTTTAGGCAACTGGACTTGTTTTTTTTTATATTTCCTTTGTTTTTCCTTCAAAAAAACAAAAAACAAATACTCATGATGTAGTGCTGCCTACTCTTCCCACCACCTTTATCACTGTATTTCTTTGTCTCACTTCATCTTTCTCTACTTCTCCCTACCCTTCTTGTAACTTTTTATTACTGTGCTCTTCCTTCCACTTCAGGTGGCTATACACTTGAGTCTATTGATTTTCTGTAGCACAGGAAACCATTTAGAACACTGGGTGGTAATCATATAACCAGATCACATGGCAATATGGCATCTCTTTTGGTGCCCCTGTTGACTGACTGGAAGGAAAGAAAGGTGGCATCCACTCAGGAACTAAACCTCCACAATTCTTTGCACCTTGCTGAGGCGAGATGTTGTCAGCCTCAGGAAACATCGGATTGTTGCACAAGATGGCCCTGAAGGGCAGTTGCTTATCTGTGGTAGTAGTAGTAGTACAGTAGTTGTTCCCTAGGCAGTCTAGCCGAACAGTCCCAAGTCCCTAAGGAAGGCTATGGCTGAGACTGGGCTTTCCCACAAAGCTCCCAGGGAGTGTATGTTGTGTTGTTGGCGTAGGTGATCGTGCGCACTGCAGTCTTCCACATTGTGCTTAATAGTATGGGGTGCTGTGTTGCATCCTGGACAGGCATCAGCAACAGAGTCATCCAGCCTCTTCTGATATCTTAAGAGGGCTGGATGATGCCCACATCTCAGCCTGGCCAGGTGGACCCTGTCCTCACGAGAGAGATAGGATTCAGAAGGGCGGATATCAGGAGGCCGTGCATGCAGCAGTGTGTTGTCTTTAAGTGACTGAATGGAGAGGCAAGTGATATGAGTATGGAGATGCTTTTGGAAGCTGGTCTGAGGCAGGCGAGGGGGGAGAGATGACAGTACAGTATTTGTGTATGATATCGTATGCTGCGTGTTGTTTTGATATTCCTTGGTGTGTGTGGATGTGCTGCCATGTAGTGTAGTTGATGTTGTGGGTTTGTGGAGGCTGCAGTGAGAATTTGGGTGCCTCTCATGTCTAGATAATCCTTGACTTTGAGGACTTTGGTTTCTTGATGTAGGTGGTCTGTGGGTGTAGTAGCTGTGCAGCCTGTGACTATTTTTAGGGCCTTGTTCTGTATGGTCTGTAGAGTGTTGTGTTTTAGTGAGGTTAGGAGCCCAAGCAAAGCTTGCATAATTCATCACTGAAAGTATATATTGTTTGTATAATGTGGTGGTGGTTTCCTTGCTGTGTCCAAATGTTGTATGGGCAAGTGACCTCAAGGCATTAAGTCTTGGTGTTAATTTATCTTTAATGTTTGTGATGTGTTGTTTGAATGACATTGATGTAATGTATGTTATATCAAGGATTTTGTGTGTGTGTGTGTGTGTGTATATGTGTGTGTGTGTATGTATGTATGTATGTATGTATGCATGTGTATGTATGTATGTATGTATGTATGTATGTGTGTGTGTGTGTGTGGTACAGGAGAGTAGTTTATGGAGATGTGTGGAATGAGACTGTGTTCTGCTGTCCAGTTTGTGAGAAGGGTCACTGTAGATTTGGCTGGGGCTATTTTGAGCCTGTCTGTGATGAACCATTCGTGTAATGTGTTGAGGTACGTTGGAGGATGTGTGTGGCTGTGTTTGCATTTTGGTGTGTACATGTAAGTGTTATGTCATCTGTATAGGAAGCTATGTGTATCTGTGGTGTGTGGGGTGTGGGTATATCATGCATGTATAGGTTAAACAGTGTTGGGGATACAACAGATCCTTGGGGGACACCATTTGTGAAGTTTCTGGTGTTCGAAGACTGACTGGCAAATGTTACATGTGCACATCTGCCTGCTAAGCAGTCTGCCAGCCAAATTTTTGTGTTATTGTGTATGCTTGTGTTGAATATTTTGTTTATAAGGTTGTGGGCAAGGATGGCATCAAAAGCTTTGCTAATGTCTAGTGCGAATAGGAGTGTTCTGTGTGGTGGCCTAAAACCATGTTGTGATGTGGCTAGGGGGGTGTGAGGTGTAACTAGTTGTGGTACCAGTCATTCAGTGACTTCAGAGGGGGTGCAGGGGAGTGTGATGGGGTGGTGTGAGTAAGGTAACGTGTGGTCTTTGTTGGGTTTGGGGATAATGATGATAACACCATGCTTCCAGACGTTGGGTATTATGTTGTGTGAGTAGCTGTAGTTTAATATGTTGGTAAGTGCTTGTATGCCTTGTGGTCCAAGGTGTTTAAGGTGTATGTTGCTTATTGTGTCTGGTCCACAGGCATTTGAGTGCTTAAGAATGCTAATGATGTGCTCCGTCTGGTTGTAAGCGAAAGGTGCGAAGTCTGGGTCCATGGGAAGCTCTCTCTTGTGTTGGATGATACGTTGGTCGTCGCAATGAGGGTTTAGATGGCTGACATGTGAAGAGTGATTGATGAGAGTGTTTGCTTGATGTCTGTCTAAAGGTATGGTGTTTGTTGTTGTGATGGCAGTGTGTGATTGTGTAGCGTTGCTGTTAGAGAATGTGATGCTGTTTAGTGTTTTGTAGAGTTTGTTGGTGTTTGTTTTGTGATCAAGTGTTTGGAGATAATTATTCCTTCTGATATTTCATTGTTTATCTGAGTGTTGAGTTCTTGTATTTGTTGTACGGTGTCTTGTGTATGGGGTGTTGGGGAGGGTCGTAGTGTGTCCCGTTGACTGATGAGGCCTTGAATTTCTGGTGTGAAGTTGGGGCTGTGTCTTTTGCTGTTGCCTCTAGGGATGTCTCTTTTGTCTGCATTTTGTATAATTGTACTGAAAGTGTGCACAGTGGTGTTGATGTTTGCGATGGATATACTGTTTAATGTTTCAAAGTGTTGTTCTGTTTCAGTTGTGAAACAGCTGGCTCTCTTATAATTAGCATATGATTGTTTGTGGCCAGCTGGGGTGATTCTGGTTTTGGTAGTGATGATGATTGGGAGGTGGTCAGAGCCAAGGGTTTTGACCACTCTCTAGGATGTTGTGGGGGTGAAATCTGGGGAGTAGAAGGTGAGGTCTGGGGATGATGGGAGGGAGAGGTCTTGGTGTGGGATATTGGTATGTTGACGGAGATTACTCAGTATGAAAAGACTGTTTGCGACTGTAGAACCAGGCTTCTGTCTGTGTCAGGGTTGTTGAGATGCCAGGCCGACGCTTTGGCATTGAAATAACCACCCAGGATGATGATGGGGGTGTTAGTGATGTGGTGTATTTGTGGAGAGCAACTGTGTGGTACTGTGGGGGATGATTGGGGGGGGGATGTATGTGTTGCGATTGTTATGTGTGATCTGCTACCAGTGCGTATTTTAAGTGATTGTATTTCTGTTGTGGTATCACGTGGGGGGAGGTGACTGTGTGTGTGCACTGGTATCTGAGAAGTTGATGGATTTGTGTACCAGGGAGATGAATTCACCGCCACTACTGTCAGCTTGGTCTTGTCTAATGGTGGTGAAATTATGAAATGTGGGTGTTTTTAATGTTGTGTATAGTTTTGTTTCTTGTAAGATGGCAATGTGTATGTTTTGTTGTTTGATGAACTGTGTGATTCTTGTTTTTTCGTGTTTATGCCCATATGTTTAACTGAAGGACTGATGGGTTTGCTTGGCCAGACAAAATGGGATTAATCAACAATACCATAAATGAATCACAGGTAAAAAGTAACCTATATGGCAAATGGGAAATTTGGATAAACCCCTTCGGCCTGAAGGAACTCTCTTAAATTATCTGCCACAAGCACAATGATGGATCACAGGTAAAAAGAAATATACATGTCTAATGAGAAACTTTAATTAATCCCTTCAACCTAAAGGAACTCTCCTTAATCATCTGACAATAGCCCAATTATAACACAAAGTACATTCTCCATTTGAAAAGGTTAATGGAGATTGCTTGTAACCCTCTCAGTCTAAGGAGAAACTCCTTAGCTTGGAATGACATGGTAACTGCTAATAAGTACCATGTAAAATACAGAACATTGCAAACACCAATACATAATGCTTGCATACCCATTATTTTATATCATGTGATAAAATCAGTGAAAGATGGTAAATCTAGGTTGAACATCAGTATATATAGTACAGAGATCGGAAAGAATGCTCAAAGTGGCCTGACTTCTTAAGTGCTTGTAGAGAGAAAGATACTGTACTTAAAAGCGCTGTTGATGATGGCAGTGAGAGGCCAGTGTGGAGGTTTCTCAGATCACATGATTCTGGTATGCAGGGTTTAACTTTGAGGCAAGAGGTGGATAAAGAGTGAGAGAAGCAGTCACAGCAAATGACTAAAAGTAGAGAAGCTGAGAAGCAAAGAAGTGGCAGATAAAAACCAAGTTAAGGTAGTCAAGACGAGTGTCAATGAACTTGGAGTAAATGGATCTGGAAATGTGTGGAATGAATGTACGAAGTGTTTGGTTGGGAATGTCTAGGCAATGTGTGCGTTGTCATGAAGTTCGCAATGAGAAAGAAAGGCACAGCTCTGGGGAATGGAGAGGTTGAAAGTGCAATGGAGGATGAGATTGGTAAAAAAAAATAAAAAAAATAAAAAAAAAAAAAATAAATAAATGTTGAAGCTGATGCAACAAATGCAATCAAATGAAAGATGCACATACACAGGGAGTAAGAAGCATGTGGAGAGACTTGTAAAGAGGAGTAAGAAGAGGGGACATGATAAAGAGTGAAAAAGGAATGGGTACATGACAATCTTGGAAGAATACTGAATGCAACATGCTTTGAAAACAGGACACTATTTTGGAGAAGTGCAGAAATGTAGAAATGAAAGTGGAAAAAGGAAACGTAAATGAGCTGTTGTTGCTGATCAAATCCCACTCTGTCTGGCTGAGCAGACCGATCAACCACAAGCAAGCAAATGCCCCAGCAGGACCATCTCATGCAGTGAACCGATGCTCCCTTGCGGCTGACAGTGCCTTGCCACAGGGGCAAGTGGAAAAAGTGTAGAGGTTTGGTTCCTGGGTGGATGCCACATTTGTATAACTCCACTCAGTTAACCCTATCAGGTTTCTGGATGGAGCAGGTTATGTCTGTGCCAGAGTCAGCCGTTCTTGTGCTGATCCACAGGTTTGCACACAGATATTTCTCTTTGATCGATCTGTGTAAATACATTTTCATGATAGACTGTTGGCTTTGGTGTTATTTTAAAGCTGAATAGTTGTACTTTACCACTGTTTGTTCAAAAAAGGAAAATAAAGAAAATAGTCAAAATGACGAGCTGACTTTCGGTGAAAACCAACAATTTTATACCTTGCCGCAGAACAATATTTGGCCAAAACAAACTAAGAGAGTTATATAAATCTTGTTTAGACAATGCAAAACTACAACAAATTACCTTTACAATGATATTAAGCATATAAATTATGGTTATTTCTGCATTTTACTGCACGGTAAAGCGAAAGGAAAAAGATGCACAGTTTTTTTTATTCTCGGCACCACCTGTCAGTCACCCCTCTGCCAGGTCAGAATCCCCCTCTTGGGAGCCTGATGTGGCAGCTCAAGCTCACCCTCAGCCATCTCAAGGTGTCACTCCCAGAACAGCTGTTTCCGTAGTCAATAGTGCTCCTATAAACTTGTAAGTCAGTCTCTGAGTCGAACTGATCCTTTTTTCTCCATTTGCATCTCCCATGTTAATGTTAACTCCATTGTCAATAAAGTTAATTACATTGCTAACTTTCTATATGATAATGATATTTCAGTTCTTGGTGTGAGTGAATCTTAGCCGCTACCATCAGTGCCTAGTTCCATTACTTCTATTCCAGGCTACACAATTCTCAGAAGGGACACTGGTGGTGACATTCCAAAGCATGGTGTCTGTCTGTATGTTAAATGTTCTATTAAACACATTGCCATAGATGTCTGAGTTCCAAATACCCTAGTTGTATTTCTACCAGTTTTTTTTATATCTACATTATAATGCTCTACTGCCCCCCCTCTTACACATCAGCTGAAAATGAGAACTTACTTTTATTTATGATTTTTGTGCATACAAAGAAGTAGTCCTCATGGGAGATTTCAACCTTCCCTCAATCAGGTGGAACCATGAACTGTTGCGTAATGAAGTCTCGCCAGGTGATTCTCAGGTCCTAGATTGCTTCACTTCTCTGGGCCTGACACTGTTAGTCATGGAGCCAACTTTCTATCCATCTGGTAATATACTAGATCTAATGCTGACTTCAGAAATTGACCGTACTAGTGAAACCTGTGTACTTCCCCCATTCTCTCATTGTGGTTACAAATTATATCTTTCAGAACCAAATCTCCCAAGAGAATGTGCCCAGTATCATCCTATGGCACAGAGGTAATTATGCAGAGATTAATGACTCCCTTGAGATTGTTCATTAGGATTTTGAATTTGTTTATTCAGACCCTGACCAGATGTTTGCCTGCTTTTGTGGCATTCTTCTCCCACTGACTGACAGATTCATCCCCTCCAGATGCTTGACCAATTTTTTTCACCCTCCCTGGCCTGTTAAACCTCCCAATTTACTCACCAACACCAAAAAAAGACTCTGGAACAATTATAAAATACTACACAGGACCCTTGGAAGAAACTCCCAGGAGGCTCAAGAAGCTCTCTGCCAAGTTTTGGACATTAACCACCAGTACAGGACCTTTGCTATAACTAGTCAGTCGAGATATGAGACCTTCCTAGTAGAACTTCAGACAACCAACTCCAAAGTTTTCCAGTCTTACATTCGGAGGAAGAAGGTCTGTAATCCTACCACTGGACCTCTGAAGACATCCTCTGGCCTGATTGTTCATGATGCTGAGACCATGTCTGAAATATTTGCAACCTCCTTTGCCTCAGTTTATACCTTAACTTCTCTGTTCCCAGCCCCCCACCAAGCCTTCAATGGCCACATTCCTGATCTTGACATCAGCCTTAATGATGTTACAAATGCCTTGAGCAAATTGGACACCTCCTCCTCCATGGGTCCTGATGGTATCCACCCTTACCTTCTTAAGTACTGTAGTCCATTGCTGGCATATCCCCTGCTGCTGATCTTCCAGGAATCTTATAGCCAAGGAACTCTGCCACAAATTTGGAAAAAATCTGATGTTATACCTATTTTCAAAAAGGGTTCTAGATATGACCCTCTTATGTATAGACCTATTTCTCTTACATCAGTCTGTCTCAAAACCATGGAGCGTATCATCACCAAACTCATTTATGAGTACACTGAATCCAACGACCTTCCGACCAAGGATCAGTTCGGCTTCAGACCTGGACGATCAGCAGAGGATCAACTTATCATTGCCTATAATGCAGTTACCAACTACTGGCTACAACGTGGACATAATCTACTTCGACTTTTCTAAGGCGTTTGATGTTGTACGCCATATCCTAATTGTCAAACTGCAAAACCTGGGTATCAGGGGATGTTTATTGGACTGGATTAGGGATTTCTTACTAGATCGCGAAATGAGAGTTGCTGTCAGTTATCATCTTAGCAACCCCAGGAGAGTACTAACCGGTGTTCCAAAGGGCTCGGTCCTTGAGCCTTCTTGTTTCTGTTGTATGTCAATTTTCTTAACAATGATGTGAACTCACCCAAGAAAATGTATGCAGATGATCTCAAACTGTATGTAAACATAAAGCTAGATACAAACCAGAATATTGTCGAAAATGTGACTACCTGCCAAGCAGACATTAACAATCTTGCCAGGGTTTCAAAATCTTGGGATTTATCCATGAATACTAACAAATGTGAAGACCTGAGATTTACCTGTAAAAATATCCCATGGGAAGACTTGGCTCTCTGGTATGTACTACTTGAATGATCTACCTACTCCTCAGAGGAACTCTGTATCTGACTTGGGAGTACTGATTGATTCATCACTTAAATTTTGCCAATATATTTCAAACTTGGTTCATAAAGTCAGGGCTCTGTCGAACAGTGTTATGAAGTCTACAGTAAATCGCGATGCCTCATTCATGATCCCCCTATATATCTCCCACATATCCACTGCTCGAGTACTCCTCGTCATTGTGGAATCTTGGGTACATAGGTGACCTTAGGCTGCTGGAATCAGTCCAGTGATGTTGGACAAAGTCTATACAGGGGCTTGAAAACCTCAACTATGCCAAGAGACTGTGGGCTTTGAACTTATTCTCCGTTCAGGGGAAACTGCTTCGGCATAACATCATCAAATACTGGAAAATATTTCATGGAAACTCTTCATTGACCCCAGATGATCTGCTTGCCCGTCCTCTTTACCTAACTACTCGGGGCCACCAGTTCAAGCCTGCCCACTCCAGATGTAATCTTGACGTGTGTAAGAAATTTTTCAATATCAGATGTGTATCTCTCTGGAATTCCCTCCCCAAATCTGTTGTTTCTTTTCAGGACCTAGCTTCTTTTAACCCATTGAGAGCGACAGGCCTCATTTGAGACTCATCAGAGTCGAAAGCAATAGGCCTCAAATGAGCACGATTTTCCCTCCCCAACTCTGTTGTTTCTTTTCAGGACCTAGCTTCTTTTAACCTGTTGAGAGCGACAGGCCTCATTTGAGACTCATCAGTCGAAAGCAATAGGCCTCAAATGAGCGCGATTTTCCAAGGTGTGCCAAAACTGCACCACGAGGAGTAGGTGGCTAAAATTTGTATGGGAAATAAGGGTAGGTAGCAACTCTCGATACCACCCACGCAATACCCCATATATGTTCAGTATATGCGCACACGCGGACACCACGGAGCACGCCGCGAAAGTAAATTCTCCTCCCATGATGCCACCAACCCTGCAACAGGGCACAAGGTGCTAAGAGATCTGCACACACACACACACACATACACACACACACACACACACACACACACACACACACACACACACAAACACACACACACGAAACGAAAAAAGTTTAAAAGTGGCGTACACTAATGTTGATGGATTAATATCGGCAATGTTAGAAATCAACGATTTCTTGAGGGTACAAGAACCTGATGTTATGTGCTTTGTAGAGACCAAGTTAAGGGAGAATATTGATATCCATTTGGAAAATGGCAAATACAAATTGTGGAGAAGAGACAGAAAAGATAAAATGGGAGGAGGAGTGATGATAGCAGTGAAGAATAACCTAAATATAGATTCTGTGGAAATGGGAGAGGGTAGGGCTGAAGTGATAAACATGAAATTAGAAACTGGAGAGAACTGTAAGAGAGATATAGCAGTAGTATATGTTCCACCTAAGACAAGAGCATGGACTGATGATGAATACCAGGAGATGTTGTCAGACATGGATAGTTACCTACAGAAAGTGATTGAGAAAAGCAGCAATATAATTCTAATGGGTGATTTTAATTGTAAAGAGGTGAACTGGGAGGAATGGGACTCAGGAGGTGGCGAAGATTCGTGGGGCACTATATTGTTAAACATTGTGATGAATAATGTAATGACGCAGTGGGTCAAAGAAGAGACAAGATTCCGAGGTGATGACACCCCAGCAAGATTAGATTTACTGCTAACCAAAGAACCTGACGTAATTGAATCCTTGAAATATATGTGTCCTATGGGAAAAAGTGATCATGTGGTCACTGAGTTCCAGATGATAATAGGGAACGTGGTGCCAAGAGATGAGCTCCATAGGCAGGGAAGATACAACTTTGGGAAAGCAAACTTTACAGAATTGAGTAAATTTTTTGAAAATGCAGATTGGAGAAAATTCAGAGAAACAAGAGAGATTCAGAGGAAGTGGGATATCTTTCTAGACCTCTATAATTCAGGAGTGGATAAATATGTTCCAAGAGTAAGTGGGAAAGAATACAGGAAAAAGGAGTGGTTTAATAGAAGGTGTATTATAGCAAAAAAAGAGAGGAACATGGCATGGAGCAAATGGAGAAAGAGAGGTAATAACAGAACAAAGGAAGAATATAAAAGAACTAGAAATGAATATACAAGAATTCGTAGAGAGGAAGAAAGGAACTTTGAAAAAGGTATAATCGACAAATGTAAGGATGAACCCAAACTGTTTTATAGATTTGTTAATGACAAATTGAAGCAAAAGGAAGGAATCACCAAACTGAAAGTAGAAGGAGAGGTCTATAATGATGCGGCAATGCAAGCTGAAATAATGAACAAACGTTTCCAATCAGTTTTTACTAATGAAGGGGAGTTTGTGGAGGGGGAAGGAGTGACTAGGAGTGTAGTGATAAAAGATATAAAAGTGGAAGTACAGGAAGTGTACAAATTACTGGAAACTCAAGATGTAAGGAAAGCCCCAGGACCAGATGGAATTTCAAATTGGGTACTGAAGGAATGCAGAGACCAACTGGCAGATAAGATTCACAGTTTAATTGTGTGTTCGTTGGAAGAAGGGAAAGTGCCTCGGGAATGGAAGAGAGCAAATGTGGTACCAATTTATAAGAGAGGAAACAAGGAAGAACCCCTGAACTATAGACCAGTGTCCCTAACCAGCATGGTTGCAAAATTGTGTGAGAAGGTTCTGAAAGATAGGTGGATAAAATATCTGGAAGAGATGAATATTTTGACTGAAAGTCAGTTTGGATTTAGAAGTGGAAGGTCATGTGTTTCCAACTTGTTGAGCTTTTACTCAAGAGCGACTGATGTGCTGCAGGAGAGAGATGGTTGGGTGGATTGTGTATATTTAGATTTGGAGAAGGCCTTTGACAAGGTACCCCATAAGAGACTAATGTGGAAACTAGAGCATATAGGAGGACTGAAGGGTAACCTCCTGGAATGGATGAAAGACTTTTTAAGAGACAGACAAATGAGGACAGTAATAAAGGACAGGATGTCTGGATGGAGAGAAGTAACAAGTGGTGTCCCACAGGGCTCGGTGTTGGCACCAGTAATGTTCCTGATTTACATAAATGATATGGTAGATGGAGTAAACAGTTATGCAAGTCTGTTTGCTGATGATGCCAAGATCTTGAGGAAGGTAGAGGTTGAGGAGGACTGTAAAATGCTGCAGGAGGATCTGGATAGGATACATGACTGGAGCCGGATGTGGGAAATGAAATTCAACGCAAAAATATGTAAAATATTGGAAATGGGTAAAAGCACCAAGAGACCATCACTGAACTATATGATGGGTAATGAACCAATCACAAAAGCGAGAGAAGAGAAAGATTTAGGAGTGCTGTTCCAGGATAGTTTGTCACCTGAAAAACACATCAACAAGATAGTTAGAGAGACATATAAACTCTTGACCAACATAAGAGTGGCATTCCATTACATGAATGAAGAGATGATGAAAAAACTGATAGTGGCCATGATCCGCCCCAGGTTAGAATATGCGGCAGTAGTGAGGTCCCCACACAAAAAGAAAGATATAAACAAGATTGAGAGAATACAAAGAACAGCAACCAAGATGGTCCCCAGTTTGGCAGATCTGTCATATAGTGAGAGGCTAGAAAGGCTGGATTTGCCATCCTTAGAGGAAAGGAGAGAGAGGGGTGACATGATTGCAGTGTTCAGGACCATGATGGGAGTAGATACAATTGATAGAGAAGATCTGTTTTTATGGGATAAGAGAGCAACAAGAGGACATGGACTGAAACTGAAGAAGCCGCGCTGCTTGAAGGACATCAAGAAATATAGTTTTCCGTATAGATGCATAGACCTGTGGAATAGACTGGACAAAGAGATCGTCCAGTCTAAAAACTTAAATGAGTTTAAAGCTAAATTTGACTTATTGAGAAACAGAGACGGGACCCCACGAGCGTAGCTCATTTCCTGTATATCACAATTAGGTAAATACAATTAGGTAAATACACACACACACACATGAGAAAGAGAGAGAATAAAGGGGATCTGCATGTGCACACACACACACACACATGAGAGAGAGAGAGAGTTATGAGTAAACTGTATAATAAATGTGTGCATTTTCGGCAGAGCGTAAGGTAATTTATCGTACAGAGAGAGAGAGAGAGAGAGAGAGAGAGA
>JAGKTI010022466.1:0-15247 GCA_018397915.1 Birgus latro
CTCCTTTTTCCTTCTCCCTTTTTTCCTTAGATACCTTTCCCCCTCCATCTCTCTTGCATATATTTCTCTTTCCCTCTTTCTTCTCTCTACATTCATCTTTCCTTTCTTTTCCTTTCCATTCTTCTGCATCTATATATGTATTTTCATCATTTCTTTTTCATGCTATTCTCTTACCTCCATTTCTTTTTTATAGCTTTCTCTTCCCTCAATTTTTCCTTCATACATTCGTCTCTCCCTCCCTGACACGTTCCTTTCCTTCCTCCTTCCTCTCCTCCGCCGTGTCCCGCCCTTCTTAAATTCCCTCCCTAATTCGCCAGTATTCTTCTCCCTCAGAGCAGTATCTCCCCACGCCACTCCCACTGCCTTCAACCCTCCTCATATATAGTCCTCCCCTCCCTCCCTCCCTCCCTTACATCCTTTCCCCCTTCCTTCCTTCCTCTCCTCTCCTCTCCTCTCCTCTCCTCTCCTCTCCTCTCCCTCTCTCTCTTCTCCTGTCTGTTTCCTCTATGCCTCCTTTTCTCTCGCACTTTTTATTTCCCCCTTTCTATCTCAAACCCTTTCCCCTTCTATCCTTTTCTCTCTCAGTCTTTATTGCCCTTCCTTTGTCTCTCTGTACCTGTCCCCTTCCCTCTCCCACTCCTTACCTTTCTCATCCCTCACCGTCAATCCCTCTATCCTCCCTCCCTCTCCCTGCCTCCCTTCCCCTTCCTGTCTCTTCCTCCCTTCATCTCCCGCATCCTCTTTCTCTCTACCCCACTGACATTCCCTTTTATTTTCTATATTTCCCTTCTCCTCCTCACTCTGTTTCTTCCTCCTCCTCCTCCTCCTCCTCCTCCTCCTCCTCCTCCTCCTCCTCCTCCTCCTCCTCCTCCTCCTCCTCCTCCTCCTCCTTCTCCTCCTTCTCCTCCTCCTCCTCCTCTCCTTTTCTAAATATCTCTCCTCCTTCTCTCCATTTCTCTTCATCTTCCTCCATCTCTCACTCTTCCCCTCCCTGTCCTTCTCGCTGTTTCCCTTCCCCTCCGTCTTCCTCTCTCTGTTACCCTACCTCTTCCTTTTTCTGTTCCTTTCCTTTCTGTTCCTCCTTTCTGTCCCCTCATCATCTCTCTCCATCCCCTTATTCCCTTATACCTCTTTCTCTTTATCTCTTCCAATCCCTTATCCTCTTCCTTCGTAACCTCTCCCTCTCTCCAGCTTCTTCCCCTTACCTCCCTCTTCCTTTCTTCCTTCCCTATCCCTCCACCTTTCCCCTATCTCTCTCCCTCGCCTATCCCTCCTTCATCCTATCTCTTCGTCCCCTTACCAACTTGCTCCACTTTCTCTTCCTTACCGCTCCTTCCCTCTCCCTCCATTCCCGCCATCTCTTTTTCTCTCCTTACGCCCTCCTTTCCTCCCGCCCTCTCTCTCCCCATCATCCTCTCTCTGCCCCCCCCTTCCCTTCGCCTTTTCTCTCTCTAACTCACTTGCGACCACTCCCTGTCCCCATATGTCGGATTTTCTTCCCGGCTACTCTCTTCTTTATCTTCCTCGTAAGCTCCCCTCCTTTCTTTTCTCCTGGCTGAGTTCTTACTTTCTCCTTTCCTTTTCTTTTCTCCTTCCTGTTTCGCTGTTTTCTCCATTCCTTCTCTTCATTTTGTACTTAATTCTACTTCTGTATCCTCACCTTTCCTCAACTGTTTTTGTCATAACATTCCTCTCTAACTCCTTTCCATCTTCTGTCTTCCTTTGTATTTTCTTTCCTTTTCACTTCTGAATCATTTATTTTTCACCTCTTCCTATTGTTTTCAAAGAGGATAGCAAATGACGAAGGCTGTAATTGCTGTCTAATTGGCTTAACACTAGTTGGCAGCATTTTGTTGGAAATAGTTTTCTGAAATAAAATAGTTAAACATTCAGGAAAAAAATATATATATCGTCAGAAGTTCATAGTATTGCTGCCGGATCAATTTTCTTATGATATTCCACGACTGTTTTATTTATACAGTGAGACAAGAGCATTCGCTGTGATCTTCCCCACAAAGACTCAGGTAGAAACCATGGATTTTAGTGGAACTGTTCTCAGGTGGATCGGTAATTGGCTTAGTGGACACAAAGACTCGTAACTGAAGGAGAAAAATCTGAGTGGATGAATGTCACAGATGGAGTGCCATAATGTTCAGTTTTGTGTTCTAGTCAAAATCTTATATCCATTAGTAACTGATACTGATGAAAGCTTGTGTAGTACAATGTATTTGGTGAAGACACAGAAAATGGTAGCAGAGAGAACACGCTCCTATAAAGATAATCAATTCGCAGTGGTGTTCATCAGTTTTTAGTGCAAAAAAGGGAAGAGAAGTGTGTGTGTGTGTGTGTGTGTGTGTGTGTGTGTGTGTGTGTGTGTTAGAGAGAAAGAAAAATAAATCTGGGAGAATGCAAAAGAAAAAGATTCTGTAGCGAAGAAAAATGTACAAAACTGAGTAAATATCATGATCCAATCTTTTCGAGATGCCTGGAAACTCTGAGTTTAAAAGTCTGAAGATCATAGGTAGAGAGTAAATACATATCCAGGAGACAGTTCCAGAGTTGACCAGTTTCATACATAAAGGATTGAGAATATTGGATCACTCTTGAATTGGAGGGCTGGAGAGGGAGTGCCTTGTTAAATGAGTGTTTCACGCCCGGCGTATTCGGGAATGGAGCAGTGATAATTGAAGTTGCGATAAGAGATTCAATACTACGGCAAAGGGAGAGAGAGAGTTTGAAAGGAAATAGTAAGAGGAAGGAAGCTGATGAAACATGGGTGAAGAAGACAACTGTACAGAGTCAGCAGCTACAAACGAGTAAAGAATGTTCGGGGTCTGTTTAGCGCACCCAGTCTCTGGGAAGCAGATTTGGTATGGAAAGTAATCTGTTCTTTCCATGAAGGGGTCCCTAAATAGAGAAACCTGAAGAATATTGAGACATGATAAATATTGCGGGATTTCTTGGGAAGATTTTAGCAGGTTGAAAGACCGAAGAATTAAGTTTTTGTTGCATTAAAGACAAAGTTTCTTTTACTCAAACAAAAGTATGATGACACGTCATAAACAAGGTGTTTCCTGAAGTACATTCTGTGAAGAGCGCAGATTAGGGAGTTTTTTTCAGATTGAATAATGTAGTCCTGTCTAGTGGCCGTAAGGATGTTTAAATTGGCTATCCTAGTTATTGCTGAGCGGTCCCGGTCTGTCTGGCCGAGCAGACTTATCAACCACAAGCAAGCCATCGCCCCTGCATGGTCATCCCGTGCAGTGAATCGATGTTCCCTTATGACAGACAGCACCTCTACACACCGAGGCGCGGGGAAGGATGTAGGGGTTTAGTTCGGGATGGAGGCCGCATTTGGGTCACACCACTCAGTTAACACGGACACCATGGCAGTCTCTACGCCACGCCGTTATTTCATTATATGGTGACCACTCAGTGTTATAATTAGTTTTCTGGGTTGCCGAAATTCATGAGTATTGTCATTCAGTGTACAGTCACCGGAAGTGGAAAGAAGAATAATAAAAGTGATAGGAGAGATGGTTGAAACAGAAAAAGAAAGATGAAGGCGAAGGACGAGATAGACAGCTCTGCATCAAGTGAGTGGATGATGGTCGCCACACCTACCACCAGCTATCCTAGTAACAATACTGAAATCAAGAATGCAAACCAAGAAAACTAGAATTAATTACAAAAACTCGGTCCAAAGGAAGCCATCAGTGAATAGAGGGATTAAAGAACAACGCATTATGGGGATCCATGGGTTGGACATCTAAATTCAGATGAGGAAAGATCGACCTCATCATACAAACTCCACAGTGTGGCCACAGTTAGGGTATTGCGTTCATTTCCCATCATCATATTAAAAAATGTGGAGCAGCTACAAGAAGTCCAGCAAAGGGTGACTGATGAATATACCATACGAGGAAGGTTCAGGACGCAATCCTTAGCTCTGCTCAGTGTAGGCTGTAAGGCAACATATATACATATTAAATTTTGGGCTTGACTGTGTACGGGTAATGCATAGAAGTTTTCAAATACCGGTACATCAGATACACCTGTCGAATTGCACTAGTGGTAACTGCTATAAAATTACTGACAGAGGCTTCCAGTCATACAAATGAAAGCACTTACTGTTATAATGCAAATGTGACCATCCAGAACAAATTGCCTTCCAGTGTAACTGTTAAAGCAATAAAAACTAGAAGGCACACAGACACCGCTTACCACCGCCAGTGTCATTCATCCTATCTCTATGGATCCGGATCCGGATCCGGATCCGAACCAAAATGTAATCAATTCTTTCTTGGCCCATGACCCACCCGTCCACAGAATTTCATTGAGATTCATTGAGAACTTTTAGAGATATTGTGCGGGATACTTCGGACCCGGATCCAGATCCTCCCTAAAACTTAATCACTTCTTCCTTGGCCCATGGCCCACCCATCCACAAAATTTCGTATAAATTAATAGAGAACTTTTGGAGTTGTCGTCTGGACAGACAGACAGACAGACAAACATAGGTGAATACATAACTTTCTCCAACTTTGTTGGTGGACATAATCAGAAATAATTCTGATAAGTGTCTTGCCTCTAATCCCCAACTAAAGCACAGTCACGGAAATAGTATTAAAAATAAGTGAATAAATAAATTATTTCCTCGAATCCAGACAGTGGGAGATGCGGAATCGGTGTAGTGCACTTGGTTTAATGCTATATTTTCGTCACGGACTAATGTAATATAAAACATAACTTTCCATTTACCCATCCCTATGATATTCTGACAGATTTCTGTGTTTTGTGCTGGTTCTTCTCACTTTTTCCTTCTCTATCCTACCTATTCCCCTCTCCGCTGGAAATGTCCTCTCCTCACCACATCTCCCATTTCTTTTCTGCCCCTCCCGTCTACCCCCCGGCCATTCCTCCGTCCTCTCTACTTTTCCCTTCTCCTCTCTGCCTCTAATAGCTGTCTCTGGCTTCACTCCTCCCGACCTCTCTCATGTCTTATCTTTCTCCTTGCTACCTCATCTACATCCTCCCTGTCTCATTCCTCTCCACGCTGCTTCTCCCCACTCCTCTCTGTCTCTCCCTTCTGCTGTCTGCCTCTCCATCCCGCTTCTCCCCTTTACCTCATCCCCATCCAATCTACCCCTTCCCTCTCCTCCCCACCTCTCCCCTCTCCTCTCTATTTCTCCTCTCCTATCTCTTCATGCCATCTCCCCTCTCTTCCTCATTCTCTCTGTCTCTTCCCTCTCCTTTCTACATTTCCCTTCTCCTCTCCGTTTCTCCTCTCTTTTCTCTCCATTCCATCTCTCATCCTCATCCTCCCTATCTCCCTCTCCTCTCTACATTTCCCCTTCTCTCTCTGTCTCCTCTCTCTAGCTCTTCCCTCTTCCTGTGATCCCTCCTCTCTGCCTCTCCTCTTCATCTCTTCCCTCTTCCTGTGTCCCCTCCTCTCCCCCCCACCACCTTCCCCGCCCTTATATTCTCCATCGGTGCCTTGACTGCCCTGCGTGTGGTCATTTTAAGAGACTCATTACTGCTCCCGGAAATCGAATCCAGGCGAGTGAGTTTCATTGTCACGGGATAAGGCAGAGTGGTGCTTGTGAGGCGGGAGAGGGGGTTAAGGCAGGGAGGGGAGGGGTGGAGAGGCAGGCAGAAGGTCAGGCAGGGAAGAGGTAAGGCAAGAAGGGACGTTTGAGGGATTGGAAGTGGAGCTAGCCTCTCGTGCAGCAGGGAGGGGCAACGAAATGAGAGTGGGGTAGGGCAGGGGGAGTTGGGGAGGCAGAGAGGGTGTGAGGGAGGGAGGGTATGAGGATGGGAGAGGGTGGGGCCGGAAGAGGATCAAGCAGGAGGAGGGTGAGGCAGGAAGGAGGTGAGACAGAAGGGTGGTGAGGCAAGAGGAAGGTGAGGTAGGAAAGGGATAAAGCAGGGATATGGGTGGAGAGGCAGGCATTGGGTAAGACAGGAAGGGGGTGAGGTAGGAAGGGGGTTAGGCAGAAAGGGACGTCTGAGGGGGATGAAAGTGGAGGCAGCTTCTTGTGAAGCAGGAAGGAGCTGCGAAGTGTGAGTGGGGTAAGACAAGGAAGGAGGGAGAGAAGGGATGTGAAGGCAGGGAGGGGGTATGAAGGCAGGAAGGGGGTGTGGAGGAAGGAAGCGGGTGAGGCAGGAAGAGACGTTTAAGGGATTGGAAGTGAAGGCAGCGTCTTGTAAAGTAGGAGGTGACTGGTCGGAAAGTAAAATCAGGAGCAGCGAAATGTAAGAACGATTGAGACGGGGTGGTGGGTGGTTATGATTAGACAACGAGGCTGGGAGGTGGAGAGGGGTGTAGGTTTGGGCTGAGAGGTGGAGAGGGGTGTAGGTTTGGGCTGAGAGGTGCAGAGGTGAGGTAGTACACGCAGGATAGCAAACGTTAATATACTTGTGGTCGTTTCTCCACCTTTTACTGAAGAGTATGGAATGGGTATGATACTTGTCCTATGAATCTTAAGAAGGCACAACGAAGGCTCCCTCTCCCCAAGCTATTAGTCTCTCCAGCTGAAGTCGGCCAAAAGAAAAATGAGAATCAATCATTACATAAAAAATGAATGTTGAAGTCGCATAGGAAATGATGATTAAAGTATTTTTTATACAGCATTTTCCATTGTCTGAAGTTGGAAGAACAACAACCGCAGACCAACATTAGCTGTATAATGATGTTGCGCTTGGGTAGCTTCCTCCGTAATTGGCTTTTGAGAAAAGCAGTTTAGTTAATTGCATCATGCACAACGCACATTTTCCAAGGAAACTGACTTTCCGAGCGAATAAACGTTTGTATCCCAATGCCTTGTGGAGTTATACGAGTCAAGTGTAACCACAGCAGGGATGGTCACTGTTTAAGGCCAGAAGTTTTCCTCTCCCAACAACGCCTGTGATATATCGACTGAATCCTTCATCTAATCAACCATGGCAAGTTACATGAACCAATAACCATAGTTACCAAAAAAGGAGGGAGGGGGGGACAGTCAGACCTGGTTCAGAGAATACAGTGCTAAGAATTTCTGGATACTATGATGTGTGAATTTAGATATCATGGGTCGTAGTGAATTCAGAAGGCTGGGTGAGGCATTTGTAGACGTGTGTTTGTTACATTATACTAGAGAAGGAAGGAAAAAAGGAAAGGAGATGTACATTATTTTGCAAAAAAAAAAAAAGAAGTAATTTTTAAGGACCTTTTTAGGATTCACAAATTAATCCAGCTATATCCGTGAGTTTCTGAAGTCTCTACTTTGGATTGGTTTCAGAGCATTTGTAAGAATTTTTTCCTTGGCTTCTGTTGTAGGCTAGGATATTTTTACTTTCAGTGATTACATTTCTTGCATTATTCGCTATTATCATCAACTTTTTATGTTTAGAGAAAGGTAAGCAATTTACCAAATCCCTCTGAATAATCATTCTTTGTAAAGAACCGCCTGCTCAGCAATTGCTTTTGTTTCATTTACAAATCTGGAAGATATTCAGAACAAGCTTTTATAAACATCGTCAGAGCTGGTTACAGTCAGAACAGGATCCGAAATGGACATTGTGTCTTCCGCTTGCAACGTTCATTCACTTTGATGTTTTTCTTTAACTTAATACAATTTTTCGTTTGTGTACTGAAAGACATTTCCACTGAGGATATTTCCTGAGTCCGCTTTTCACGTTTGCCATCAGCTTTAGTTTATTCTGGAAAACATTATGAAATGTTTTTTGATAATCGAACCAAATTCCCAGCAGACATCATTTCATTGTACTTAAGTTATTCTTCGTAAAAAAAAAAAAAATCATTAGGATTGGGTGACGCTGGGGGAGTTATGCCATGAATGGAGTGTGGTTGGTTGCCTGGCAGCGTATGAACGAAGTGATTCTGAGTTTGTGTGACGCTTGGGGCGGTAGAGTCGGCTATTTGTTCGTGCTTTTGCATCTTGTTTCAAACAGTTAAGTGGCAGCAGAGGTAAAACAACGGCTCTACATCCTTTCATTGCAACGCATTTTAGTGTTAATCTGTACTACAACTCAGCATTTAAGATGAAAAGATGTGCAAGTTTTAGGACAGGTTAAAGTGAAAAGAGTATAGTGAAGGCAGGGAGGGAAGATGAAGGTGGTGGGGGGGGGGGGGGCGGCTGGGGGGGGGGGGGGGGGGTCAGCGCGAGATGGCCCGTAACGCTGTGGGCGGGCTTTCAATTGTGCCTGCTGGGGGTCGATTCCCTGACTCTGGGTTTTAAAAGCGGGAGGACCAGCAGTATGAGAGAGAGAGAGAGAGAGAGAGAGAGAGAGAGAGAGAGAGAGAGAGAGAGTGAGAGAACACAAGAGCCAAGAACACAGAAACAGGTCATGCTGTAGCAGAATTATACACTAACAGATGACAAAAATATACAAGGAGATAACGTTTACAAACAAGAAAGTATAAATATTGGATGAGACTGCAGCAGAGCGGCTAAAAAGCGGAAGGGGGCGAGATCGTTGTGGAGTGGGGAGTTTTCCCGTCCGTGTTTGGATCATGGTGGGGTATCTGAAGGCTGACAGAGTGCATTTATTAGGCAAAACATGTACACAGCCCAAAAGTTAGTGCTCAAATTTAGGTGATAAAAGTCTCTTGAAGATACCAGTAAAGGTGGATGAAAAAATGTTGACTGAATTAGAACTACTTTCAGAATATAATACTGGGGAGCAAGAGGGAGGTTTTAGATGTGGCAGAAGGTGTCTTTGCTTTGTGAAATGTGGGTGGAAATTGATGGAAAAGCGGAAGAATTTGTATATACGGTACAGTGGGTATTATGGAGCTGGAAAATACACGTTACGGTTTTGGGAAGAGACAAGTATAAGGGATGCTGAGAGAGACGGATTAAACCAGATTTCTGCAGATGATTCAGCACTGGTTGTATACTCAGAAAATGAACTTCAGCACTTTAAGTCTGAGTTGGGAAAACTTAGTGAAAGGAGGGAATTTAGGGTGAATGGAAAAAAATTGTAAGTTGTTATGATGTAGAAAGGTAGAGCTCAGAGGCACGCGAGTAAATCTAGATTGGAAAAATCTAGAGAAAATGAATTGATTTAGGTATTTAGAGGGGAACATAACAGCAATTGGAACTTATGGATCTGAAGTGAGCAACAAAACAGAAAGGGGAAAAATGGTAGGGGGAGTGAGAAATGTGTAGAAGAAAAAATAAGTTTGTTCATGTGTATACAAATATATGTGAAAGCATAATGGTGGCGGCAGTGCTTTTTTTTTTTTTTTTTAATGCAAGGAAGAAGGAACCAAAGGCCATGGGCCCGCAAACCGTTCCTTCCAAGAATAAACAAAAACAATACAAAAGAGAGACAAATTCAAGATCCGTTCATTTCGAGATGCCTGGACACACTGCTTTTGAAAGACTGGAGATTATAGGAAGTAGGAAAGACAAACAGAGGAAGACAGTTCCAGAGTTGACCAGTTGCATAAATGAAGGACTGGGAGTAACGGTTAACTCTTGCATTAGAGAGTTGGACAGAAAAGGGATGAGAGTTTGTTGCTAGACGGGTACTACGTACCCGTCGTAGAAGTGGAGGGATGCAAGCAGACAGTTCAGAGGAACAGTGGCCATTAAAGTAACGATAGAAAAGAGATAAAGATGCAACAGTGCGGCGAAGAGACAGAGGTTGAAGGGAGCTAGTAAGAGGAGGAGAGTTAATGAGACGAAAAGCCTTCGACTCCACCCTATTGAGAAGGGCTGTATGTGGGGATCCTCCCCACACATGAGAGTTGTACTCCAAACAGGGGCGAATAAAACCCGTGTATAAAGTCAACATCTGTGTAGGGGTAAAGAAGGTTCGGAGTCGGCTTAGCACATCTAATCTCTTGGAAGCAGATTTCACAAGAGATGTAATATGTTCTTTCCAAGATAAATCTCGAGTGAATGAAACCCCAAGTATGTTCAAGGATGAAGTAAGAACGAGCTGGACATTATTAAACATCAGCGGGTACTCCTGTGGAAGGTTTTGACTGGTTGATAGGTGCAAGAACTGAGTCTTTGTTGCATTAAAAACAACATGATTATTTTTACCTCAGTCAGAGATACGGGCCAAGTCAGACATTAGGTGTGCCATAGCCTCATCCCTTGTTTGCTGAAGTAACTGCTGAGATGGGCGTTGCGGGAACCGAATGAAAAGGTGAAGGGTGGAATCGTCAGCGTATGAGTGGATAGGGTTAGATATACAGCTTAGAAGGTCATTGATGAATAAAAGGAAAAGAGTAGATGCGAAGTGTAAGCTCTGAGGTCCAGTTTCAGAACGATGGTTTAAACCTCGTATTAGAGGCTAGTTCAGATCGAGGATTTAGGAATACTCTTTCCCGAATCATAGCTTGCGGTTTGGCCATACTCAAGTTACTGGACTGTATCGTAAGAAATCAGTGACTGAGTAATGTAGGACTTTAACTTCAAACTGAGGAAAGCATTCGAGCATGATAGTCACAGCCAGTCAGCGTGCTTCCTGGCGTTTCTGTGAGTTTATCCAGTCAGACGGATGTGTAGGCAAAGCCAGTTTCAAAAGATGAAGCAAAGTCGCTCCTTGCCCAGTTAGCGCAATAATAATGTAAAAATAATCCAGTTTATAATAAAATCATGATAACAATGAGAAATACAACAGAGAAGAAAGAGACTTCGTGAATGGTGCAGTACTTGTAGTAGGCCTAATGGTATTTTAGGGAATGTAAACAACAGCGTTTGCCATTTATAATTTTTTGCTGTTTCTTGTTGTACCCCAGCTATCATTTTTTATATCATTCTGCCATATACAAACCTAACTATGTTTAACATAGTGGAAACTACCTGGATATATTTACAAACAATAAATTGATGACTGACATACTTTTAAGTAAGATCAATTATGCAGGCTTTCTCATCAAACCTTCTAAGCCACTCAACGTTCCCCTAGCAACTAGCTAATTATTATCGTATTTCTGTATCGTTCGTATTGTATTGTTTATAAAGCCTCCAACATGACTGTCTTGGTTACTAACGGCTGCTCTTCACGCTCCTCGATCACTGGCAGGGAACAGTTTAAGGATTTGAATTTCATTAAATCAGGCTTTAATAATAAACTGCCAGAAGACCCGCCATGTCGTAAAAATACCCCCGCTAATACCAATACATTAGTCCTATATGAGACAACCCTAGCATGTATTCAATATGGACGGTGGGTGTTAGCGCCGAAGTGGTGACATGTAAAGGTGTATGGTATGTAGGAGGACTGCTGGGCCTTGATATCAGGCTGTGAAGCCTATGCCCAGAGTCAGATTTTATTAAAAAAAAAAAAAGTAAAATGTAAGAGAAAAGTGACAGCGACCGCATTAAAATTTCAGCAGGAAAATTTTTTACGAATCGGCAAGAAAATTGGCTCATTTTATCCCCGCATGTCAATCACTGCTGTAACTGGAGTCATAAATATGTGTATATATCATGTAATAAAGTGGTAATGAAAGGAATGAGTCATGAACTCAGATGTTGGGCTAGTTGTCATGCATATTAATCAAGTGGAAATCCGGTGGCTAGAGAGCAAAAGAGTTTCAACAATACAGTATATACCACGGCAAACGCTGATATATCGTCTAGAGAATATCCGTGTATTACAAACTTCCCTACTGTGAATAGATGACATTGATCCTGGTACTATAAATATGGAGGACAGTTTGAAAGAATATGTAAGTTCAGAATTCAGTAAACTACAAATAAAGGCCGTATGCTGAAACCTTTAATCCCGAAGTGAAGTCCAGAACCCTGATTTTTGACGGTCACTTATGGAACGCCTGTGGTTACTACATATGGTCAACCTGCATCCCATAACACAGAATACAGTCAGCAGCCATACAGGAAGGCCAAATACGTTTCATCATTGTCAGGTGCTTCAGAAATTCCCGTCAAAACCCCGGAGTTTGTTTCCCACTTCCAGAGTTCAAGTTTAAGACCTAAGTTTCATAGACATGGCAACTTGTGTTTAATGAGAGAAAAAGGACCCATAAAACTTAACTATAATTTGTGTTTGCCTATAGTATTTTATTATCTGGAAATGATTCAATGATGCTGTAGCTCATTTGTCTACTAAAACTGTCCTGAGTCTTACTATCTTGCAAACTAGCTCATACGGTGATATTTTCATTAGACTCGAGATACTATTAATTTTGACTGATATGTATTTGGTAAAGGAAAGAATAGCCTGAGAGAGAGAGAGAGAGAGAGAGAGAGAGAGAGAGAGAGAGAGAGAGAGAGAGAGAGAGAGACTCCAATGGGCGGTGTGAACATCATGTAACCGCCCCATGAGGAAACAGTTTTTTCACAGGACCGTAAGATGTAGCATATTGAAAAATGTAAAAAAAAAAAATAAATCCTAGAGCGATACCATACAGTGAAAGTAATATGGTTCCTATACATAATTAACCCCTTCACTCTGATAACGCTTTTTATGGTTTATGTTACTGTCAGGCCATTTTATTTAGCTTACAAAGAGTTCGTAAGCAGTGAAGTGGTTAATGGAGCTGTATCTAACCACTCTAGTTCGCAAAGTCTGTCTGAGCCGAAAATAATCACCTGAGGGAAGGTAAAACAAAATGAACAAGACCGCAGAACCGGAAGGGGTGAACGTAAAAGTATGAGACGATACATTAACTCATCCTGAATTCACATTTTTAAATTAGGCGGCAATCCAACCCCCTCAGTGTAAATTAAATCCCGGATCAACTAAACTTCGGATCAAGTTCTGGGGTGGCTCAAAATTTCTTTCCGAAAATCATTTATCCAAGACATCCCCTGCGGTCAGATTAAAAAAAAAAGAAAAAAAAGAATAGACATAATGATGAGTCTAATTGTTTGGGACTGGAAAAAGGTGAGATTGATGAAAATTAACGCGCCAGAGATTGTCGAAAAATAACGCCAGAGATCTTTATGTGGGGGGGGGGGGGGGGTGAGACTGTTTTATTAGAATGTGAATATTAGCGCCTAAGATCTATATGTGGGGGTGAGACAGCTTGATGAAAACGTTGGAAATTAACGCCTAAGAGCTATATGTGGGGGTGAGGTAATTTGATGTAAATGGAAATTAACCCCTAAGAACTATATGTGGGGGTGAGACAACCTGATAAGAATGTTGGAAATTGGTGCCTAAGATAAATATGTGGGGGTGAGACAGCTTGATGAGAGTGTTGGAAATTAACTCGTAAGATCAATATGTGGGGGTGAGATAGCTTGATGCGAGTGTTGGAAATTAACTCGTAAGATCAACATGTGGGGGTGAGTCAACTTGATGAGAGTGTTGGAAATTAACCTTAAGATCAATATGTGGGGGTGAGATAGCTTGACAGAGTGAGAAACGACACGGTGATAGACAGATTTGTAAGTAAATGTAGTATGATGGAGAAAGTTGACCAAGATATGCTTAAGTGGTATGGACAATTAGATAGAATGAATGATGAAAGATTGATTAAAGAATGTCATTTCGTGAGTGCAAAGGGAAAGACAAGGATGAAGGAAGATGGTGAGAATTATTTTTTGGGTCGTAGTGGTCTGAGCATCCAGGACGTTAAGTAGGAAGTATGGAATATAGCAAACTGTAATGAAGTGCTTTGTAAAGGGATGATCCCCTCTCTGTGATATACCGTATAACTGGCAAGGAATGAAGCGACTGGGGTAAACCGTAATCAGCAAGTCTTGGATGTGGATGTTTGTAACTTGCAAGAAATGAAGCGACTAGGGTAAACAGGAATCAGGACGGGGGTGTGGATGTATCTCTTTAGTTGGAAAGAAATACAGCGATTCGTGTAAACCGTAATGAGCAGGGCCTGGCTGTAGGTGTTATAAAACTGATTTGATGTAGACCACCACATACGACAGCAGAGGGATTGAGCATGAGTGCATGAGGTTGGTTTCTTCTGTTCTCTGGCAGCCCTTCCCTCCATGGAATGTGTAGCAACAAGCATATACATAGGGAATATATACGCCAGACAGCCAAAAACAGAGACGATAATAAGGTATAATGAGGGGGAAATGTGAACAATTGGAATATAAATAGAGAAGAATTGTATAGGTGAAGTAATGTGAAGAGAAACAAAGAATTAAACGTGACTAATTTGAACAGGGATAAACAAGAGAAATTTACAGATGAAGTGCTATGAACAGAAATATATATATTATGGATAAAAAAAAAAAACAGAAAATTATTAGAATATGAAGGATTTTGCCAGACCTCCCCAAGCCATAAAAGTTCCAAAAATAAAGGCAAAGATGAAAGTTATGATCAGGGTCACACAAAATATCATTCCGGTCTATCTTTCATTTTCCTGGAACTATTTACACGTTTGACCGATAACCTTACTGAGTCATGAATATATCGATATGTCTGGTGACGATTAGGGAGAGAGAGAGAGAGTAAAAAATGAAAAGAGAGAGAGAACGGGAGAGAACGATAATTGTGATTAAGAAATAACAGAGTAATAATGACGAAAAAGAATATAATACGGGAGAGAACGATAACTGTGATTAAGAAATAACAGAGTAATAATGACGAAAAAGAATATAATATGCGACAGAGTTTCGTACGAGGCAGATAAACACAATAGCGAGAGATTGGAAGAGGAAGGACTTTGTGATTGTGATGGAATAAAGAAAAAGTAACAGTGAAAATGCAGAAGAGAAGCAGTGCAATGAAAATATGACACGTACAGGAATAACAGGAAACAGATTAAAGAGAAGAGAAACTGCGAGCAGTGGAGAACATAGAGAAACGGGAATGAAAAGAGGTTTACACTTTGCTGTAGAAGTATGGTAGAGTAATTTACCTGTCTGTCTATCGATCGGCGGGCGCCACAATCCCGTAAGGGGTGGCCGTTTAACTTGCTTTACGGGGAGGAGCACTACCTCTTCGTCAACCAACTCGTTCACACGTAGGGAACACGTATGTGATGGTTATTTGGTTACAATCCATCGTTGTAAGTTGTTTCTTGGCCTACTGGAAACCATTAAGCTTGTCGCTCAGGGCAAAGCCATCTGAAAAGGAAAGAAGAGTAACTAGCTACCTATTTGCTAATTGTGCAGCCCCAATAAGGAAGCTTCTCCATAACTATGGTAAATGAAGCATGGGTACATTTTACATTTGTCTCCGTAACTGGCTAACTGTACTTAACTGTAACCATATTCCTTTCAGATAATGAGAGGGACCACAGCTATATTTCAGTAAAGTTACAACTTTGCAGCTCTTGTGGTTT
>JAGKTI010022467.1:0-15246 GCA_018397915.1 Birgus latro
ATGTCAGCTGCTAATGTATATGCTAAGAAATAAGTCGTAGGAAATCTAGACAATACATAATAAATTAGATAGTTCCAGGTGAATATAGATATCACTCAGGCTTCTCCCTTCCTTTCTTATATACATTTATATTATGAGAGTAGCTCATACGGCATATTTCACGGGGGCGAAAAGCAGGGAGTCTAGAATGGGGGAAAATGGCTTAATTGTCAACAGTGGATGGGAGTTCTGACGACATTAGCAGCTCTGACTATTGTTGGACATTGGCAATGCTCATTGATGATTCAAGTCACCACCTGAAAGCCCGGGCGAATTAAAAAAATCACAGTCACAGAAGTGACGCCCCACGGTATGATCCATTTGACCTGACCATCACGAAAGTGACGACCCGCGATTTAGGCGTTAAGTAATTACACAACATGGAAATCACTGCTACATATGTTCGATAGTAAATACAATAGACAAAAGCACTAGCGAGACCCTGTGTTCTTCTGTTACCTTTAATTCGGTGACATTTGACTTTATATTCTTACTATCTCCAAGAAAAGTCATTCAGGTATGGTATGGAAGGATATTTTAAACAGGTGAGGACAGATCGGGCATCCATTTACTCCTTCAGAGATGTCACTAAAGCCGAATAATGTCGTCTGGAGGAAGCATGAATAAATGAAGTTTAAGAAACAGAATCTGTGTGATAGTTATCATTATCGATCAGTGGCCGAGTCGGTAGAAGGGTGTTCTAGTTTTCCCAAGGATGTGGGTTCAAATTCACTGATGGGACGAGGATCAGTTTCTGGTTATGAATTTTCTTAACCCCTTGACTGCGGATCGTCACTTTCGTGACTGTCTGGTGCAATGGATCATACTGCGGGACGTCACTTAAATGACTGTTATTTTTAGTTCTCCCCCGGGGTTTCAGGTGGTGACTTGTATCATCTATCAGCACTGCCAATGTCCAACAATAGTCAGAGCTGCTAATGTCATCAGTACTCCCAAACATTGTTGACAATTTAGCCACTCTCCCCCATTCTAGACTCCCCTCCCTACCTCCCCTCCATTACCCTCTCGTGTCGTCTGCTCAGCCGCTCTGCGCTAAGTAATTCTTCCTCGTTTTTTTCCACTGTTTTCATCCATTGAAATGAGACAAAATAATATATATATTTTAAAGATATGGGAATTGATAGAGCCATACATCTGGAATTGGCTAATTATCGTGGCAACATCTAACCTGCTCTCGTTCGCTAATTTCCCCTGTTTTTATTTCCCCGTGAAATATGCCCATATGAGCTACGCTCGTAATAGAAATGTATATAAGAAAGGAAGGAAGAAGTCTGAGTGACATTTATATTTACCTGGAACTACCTGGTTTATTATGTATTGTCTAGATTTCCTACGACTGATTTATTAGCATATACATTAGCTGCTAACATTTTCAACTCTTGGCTACCGACATGCAGTCAGTTCGCTCAATTCGCTCTTGTGTTTCACGGTGCTCCTCCACTTCTGCCGCTTTTGTGCCTATTATAAAAGGCCCTGTGGCCTCTACCCCTACTAAACATCATGTAGGAAGCGGTAAAGGACTGTAGATATATATAAGTGTAATAAAGGACTAGAAATAATAATGTGTGAGTGTGTATATGAGTAAGAAAACACAGAATACCAGCGGCGAATTAGCGCGAGTGGGAGGCTCGTATGCGCTCGTATTTTACAATGCTTTCACTTTTTTATTTTTAGTATGGATTCCAAACTACTTGGAAATCATTGAACAGTGTTTCTACTGCTAATATCTGGCAGTGGTAATCAGATTAGGGAATGTCGGTAAGTGTAAAGTGGAGACTTAGTTACCCAACTTCAGAATTCTCTGCAAGTCCTACGGTAGTCGACGAGTGCTAAAAAAAAAAAAATAACCAGGAGAAAGCTGAAGGTATGTGCTATGTGCATATGTCCGTCTATCAATCTATTGCCAGACGCCTCAATCCCGCACTGGGTGGCCACAAACAAATCGCCTCCATGTCGCTCTGTCCCCCACTATTTCACTACCCAGGTCCCAACTCACACCCCCTTCTCTCATGTACCTCTCCACTCCATTCCTCCATCTCATCCTCGGCCTCCTCCTCCCTCTCACTCCCTCCATCTACTCACATACATTCTTCTCGTCAGTCTTTCACTCTTCATCCTACCCACATGCCCAAACCAGCTTAACCTGTTTCTCCTAACGCTTCCCATCATGTCCACATCCACACAACAACGCTCCTTCTCTTCCTCATTTGTTAGTCTGTCTCTCCATGTGACTCCACATGCTCCTCTCCAATAACTCATTTCCACTGCTCTCACTCTTGACTTCTGTCCTTGCAACAGGGTCCAAGCTTCACTTCCATATGTTAGAGTTGGTATCACAATACTCTCATGTAACAACTTTTCACTTCCATGATCACTTCCCTGTTTCTTATCACTGCTTTCAAGGAACCAGCAACCTTCCCTCCATGCTACACCCTTTCAAGCACTTCACCCTCCAGACTACCATCCTTACCCATCACACTACCCAAGTACTTAACCCGCCGAGTCCCGACCGATTTTTTTTACCCAGTCTACCCCCAGATCCCGACCGATTTTCGACTTTTTGTTTTTTGGCTGAAACCTTCGCTTTTGGTGAGAAACATCGAAAATTCATAGTGACATCGCGATTCTGAGGTTAAAAAATGTTGATAAAGGTGTCACTAAACCATACATTTTCCTTCTTTTTCAGTGTACCTGGCTAAGAAAACGAACTATGGAAGGGTTGACTAATTCAAGCCACCTTAAATTACGTATTTATTTCATTTATTTGATAAGAATTTATGTGTAGTAAAAGTCTATAATTGTTTTCACACAATAATATAGGCGTTTATAAGCATTGTTCACTCACCCAAAACCCCAGTATATGGCACCTTCCTTTACGACATTACCACCTCATCACTTCTGTTTGTTTCTACCTCTAGCTTTTTTGTTTCTTTGTCCTCCACATCAGGAATCACTTTCACCATGAATTTCGTCATTAGAGAGACCGTGGGGCAACATACCATTTCTGGCTAGGTTGCTACTAGCTGGTGAATTGCTCAGTGTGTGTGTGGGGGGGAGGGGAGGTTAGGAGGGGTCAGGCAGTATCCCCGCTTGACAGCAGGTAGAGGAAGGTCTCCCACATATGCCTACCAAAAATCACACGCGAATGTTGCAAAATGTGCACACAATGGGCCTTGCAATTGTGTGACGTACGTTGTACGTCGTTGGGTCTGTCCTCGGAAAAAAGTTGCGACGTACATCGTACGTTGATGGGACTCGGCGGGGTAAATGCACTCACATTCTCCATATCCTCCCCATCCAATCTCACTGTACATTCACAGGCTTCACTTCTCTCGAAGACCATCACTTTACTCTTCCCTGCATTCACCTTTAGATTCCGTTTCTTACACACTCTCCCAAACTCATCTACCAAGCCTTGCAGCTCTCGTTCATCTTCACTCAACACACAGTGTCATTTGCAAACAACAGTACATGGAGTTTCCAAACCCTGCCCTCTCTCACTAGGGCTGCTCCAACATCCACTGCCCGACCTTGTTTCTCTTTCATAACCCCATCCATGTACAGATTGAACAACCATGGTGACATGACACATCCTTGTTTCAGTCCAACCTTCAAATGGAAAGATTCACTCAGTTTGCCATCCACACGCACTGCAGCCTTAGCACCCTCGTACATACTCTTCACTGCCTTCAACAACTTCCCATCCACTCCACATATTCTTAATACTTTCCACAATCCTTGTCTATCCACCCTGTCATATGCTTTCTCCAAATCTATGAAGGCTGCATACAACTTCTTTCCTTTCTATAGAAACTTTTCCACTAAAGATCGAAGAATAAATGTCTGATCTACACAACCTCTCCCCTTCCTAAAACATCCCTGTTCTTCTCCAACTAATTCCTCTGTTATTTCCCTAACTCTGTCAGTAAGTATCCTACCATATCCTTTTTCTTTTACACTAAGAAGGCAAATACCCCTATGATTACCACACACTTCTATTTCCCCTTTTCCTTTGTACAGAGGAATAATTATACCTGACTTCCAATCCTCCGGGACTCTACTTTTCTCCCAGGCCAATCTGCACACCTTCCACATCCATTCTATTACTATCTCTCCCCCATGCTTCAGCATTGCATTTCACCACACACTCCATCAATTCCTGGGGCTCTCCCCATTTTAACTTTCTTCATTGTTTACACCACCTCCATCCTACTGATTTCTTCCTCTCTTCTCACAACCCTTCTCCCCGTCATTCCCCAGCCACTTATACTTGCATTACTTTCATTCTCTATATTCAACAATTCGTAAAAATGTTCTCTTCTTCTGTTTACTTTTTCTCCCTTCTCCACTAGTAATCTACCATTTTTATATTTCACTCCCCCACTAACTTTGCTGGCACCCTGTCTAGCGCTCTTTACCTCTTACCAGAACATTTTCTTACATTCCTTCCATTTTGCACTCAAATTCCTTCCAAATTCCTCATCCACTCTCTGCTTACTCTCTCTTACTAATCTTTTCACCTCTCTCCTCCTCTCTACATATAACTTTCTTGTCCGTCTCTCAGCTTCTTCGACACCCCTGTTCCTCATCCACTCATTATATGCTTTCTTCTTTTGTGCAACAGCCTCTCTCACCTCTTCCGTCCACCATTCTGTTCCCTGAACCCCCTTTCGTTTTCTCTTCACCCTACACACCACCTCACATGCTGCACAGATTTCTTCTGTGAATATCTTGCACACACCTTCCACGTCCCCCATCTGCTCCATTCCATATTTACCCAATCGCTCCTCCATTTCCCTTTTATATTTAGCCATTATTCCATCCTCTTGTTCTTTTCTACCCCCCTTGTAAGAATTACTTCCTCCTGTCTTTCCCTCATCTCTTTCCCCATCTTGTTTGGATTCTGATTCTGGCCACCATCAAGTGGTGGTCAGACAGTCCACTCCCCCAACCTCTATATATTCTTGCATCCATTACACATCTTATCATCCTTTCATCCACACACACACAGTCAATCATTGCCTTCCGTTCATTTAGTTCACTATCCACCCTTCTCAACACTTGCCAAGTATACCTATGGATCATTTGTGCCTGAAAAGGGTATTAGCTAACACCAACCCTCTCCTGGCACAAATGTCCACTAAAACACTGCCATTCTCATCCATCTCTGCAGGCACACCCTACTCACCAACCATTCCATCCTCCTTTTCATTCCCTACTTTTCCATTCATATCTCCAATCAGAAACCTCTCTCGTTCCTTTCAAACTTTTCCAATCATGCTTCCACATATGTCCAGAACTCTTCTCTCACTCTTCTTACACGATCTTATGTTGGCACATACACGCACACAATTGCCCATATTTGTAGTCCAACTTTCACTCTTACCCACACAATTCTTGACCCAACTGATCCATACTCTCTTATATTCTCCTTCCATCTGTTACTCACAGCAATACACACTCCTTCTTTTGCCCTCTCATTCTCACCTACTCCCGCACATATACCCCATCCATACTCTCATTCTCTCACACTCTCACCTAGCCATTTAGTTTAGTTATTCCTCATATATCCACTCTCGCACTCTCAACCACCTGTACAATCTCTCTCTCTTTCACCTCATCATTCATACCCCTTACATTCCAAGTCACAATCCTCACCAAGTCCTTTCTCCGGTCCTTTTTCGTCAACTTTTGGTCAGTCCTGGTCCGAGGCTTCTTGTTCGTATTTTTAGTTAGTTGTTTTACGGGGTGGGGCAATAACCCACAACCAACCCTTTTAGTCGCCTCTTACGACAAGGAGGGATACTGGGGGAGAATTTTTAAAAGACCTCTCTACCCCCAGGGGTAGGGGGGTCTTTTATATGTAATTATAATATTCTTGGACTAATAACTGATTTTTGGCAAATATTTATAAAAAGTCAGTCGGAGTGCGAATATCCCCGCGGGAATGACATGGCGTGCCTCCGACAACCCCGCGGTGTAGGGGTTAAAAGAAGATTTCAATGATCTATCTTAAGACCTGCTGTCATATCGTAAAAACAATCTCGCTGATACCAGTCCAGCAATCCTTTATGAGACAGGCTCAGCGTGTTTTCGGTATGGACGGCGGATGTTAGTGCCGAAGTGGTGACATGTGGAGGTGTATGGTACAGTGCATAGGGGGACTGCTGGGCCTCAGGGATCGGGATCTGGTACTTACACGTAGAGTCGGAGACATAAAAAAATATAATATTAACTTTTCTTACTTGAATCAGTAACTAACACAATGTACTATTTACGGTACGTGAAGTAGAGCACCCAAACATAATTGAAAATGCTATTACTTTTCTTGTTTGTTTTTATTTTTCATTATTTCATATACAGCATAAATTTTTTTTTCAATTGCAAATGCATGTGACAAAGGTTTTATATGCATAAAATATTGTTATTTATAATTCAAGCAACCCAGTAAATTTACAGTAAGTCTCTTATGGCAATCAACGTATTTCCCAAATACCAATAAATTTTGCAATGAGTTTTACTGGTGTAAGTTAAACCAACTCACTTCATCTTCAGAGCTGCGTTGAGTCCGTCCATAACATCTCCTCCCACGACCATTAAGTTCCCAAGTTCTCTAAAGGCACTTGATTCAGAGTTTAAAAAGAACGCCTTAACTGAAGCACCAAGAGATATGACTGTCACTCTGAAAAAATGTAAGAATAAAAATTACGTAAATAGTAGGCCTATTACAACTGAGGCCACTAGAATAACGCAACACTAAAACTTAACTTCAAGATACAAGTAGTATTATTTTTGTTTTCTCTGACTTGGCCTAATAGTGTCATCTTTGCATCTCGAATGTTAAGTTGTAACAATAAAATAAAACCAACATGTGATGCTAGTCACGATGAAGTGCTATGGAAAGGAAGAGAGACGTAGTACTGTCTCTTTCGGCCACTGAATTTGGTGAAATAAGCTACAAGTGGACAAAAATCTGGGTGAAATTAAAATGAAAGAACTATATTGTTTTTTGCTGGCATTTCTCTATACTGTCCAAGTATTGCACATTCCTTGCATTTATCATATTGTAGTATGCAGAATAATAATGATGAAATTAAACAGCTGTGAATATTTGATAACTAATGAACAAGATTATTTCCACAGTGCTAAATGAGGTGCGGATCCGGTCCATGTATTAAGACAGACACTGGAGAGCGGATAAGTGAAGGACTGTATGACAGTGATGTCTCTAAAGGATAATGCATGTGGGAGTGAATAAGGTTATGAGAGCATTCAGTACCCCCCCCAAAAAAAGAAGAATAAGGAAAGTTGGAGATATATACTGAGGGATGGAATAATCAAGTATGGTCTATGTGGATGATGTATTATGTGGTACTTGAGAACACCATCTGTAGATTTCTTCAGTGTTGTCCTGCTTGTTGAACTGGGAGAAAACTAACTCACAGTGTGACGTGTTGGATAATTGGCGAAAAAATAAGAACTGTTGAGAGAGTTTAAGACCTTGGGTACGGTGACAGGGTTGAGAAATAAATATCCAAAGGACCCAGCATCAACTCAGTTTTCAGTTGCACTCAACATCTGTGCTTCCAAACTTTATCCGTTGATGTCATACCTGTCAACTGCTTTGACCAGCTCCTCAATTGTCTCGGGTCTGGGTGGTAGCCTGGGGAGGGTGAGGGAGGCGATGAGGCTGCTGCGATATGCTGTGCCCACCACCACGCCGAAGAACAACCAGGTGCCGACCAGGATGTGGTTGGACTGGCTGGTTGAGAGGCGGCCGTACAGCCCCTGGCCCAACAGGGCGCCCACAGACTCCAGTACCACCGACCCAGTACTCAGCACTCCATGCCGCGTTTGCCACACTTTTCTCCTCGTGATCTGAAATACATAGACACAGATATACATGTACACTGATATGTGTGAGTGAGTAGCTGTTTCTTCATTGTGTCATAGGGCGAGTAGTGATGTTTGTAAGGTGGAATGGTTTAGACAGTTCCTTTCACAAACTAAGTGAACCTCCTTGCATCAGGTACAAGCAAGAAAACATATAATTCTAATGATCAGTCGTGCCATTTTTTCCGGAGCTGATTGACATGCCCACTTTCCCAAAGTAAGTTTTTCTTTTTCTACATTTCCTAATGTAATTTTTTGCCACGTACAACACGTTCTGATATAGTGAAAATACCATGAAATAGTCAGGTATTGGTGAAGGTATGATGTATTATTTATTTTTTAAGGAATTCTTTTTATTAGGAATGGCGAAAGTTCATAGTACGTTGAAAAAGACAGATCGTAATAAAACTGTATGAAAACATAATTAATTAACAATGCCATGCTGTCGTTTCAAGAAAGCAACAAGTCTGAAGCAACCTACACTTACATGACAGTGGCGGCTGTAGTGGGGCTGGGCGTGAGAAGTAACAATCTGAACTCTCTCTTGCTCATCTGTATGTATGTATTACAGACAAAATGTTTAGGGAAGTGTATAAAAACAGTAACATATAATTCTTTAAATTCATGTTGCATGAATGTGGCATCATCCAAGGACAGTCGTTGTACTTATAGCTGTAAAGTGAAATTAATATTTTTCCATTATATTTATTTATCTTTCACTCTGATTTTCAGCTGTTAATCTCTTGTTAAACACTGGCTTGAACCTATCGTCTGGCATTAACTACAAAAAAAAAATAAAGTTTACCTGACCAAGGGAGGGTTATTGGTACAAAAATTAACACTTGTCTCTGTTGACTTATTCACCTGTATAAAAATCATATACTGTATTTTTGCCTCCTGTTACATACAAGAGAAGAAGATGAAGGCGCGACCATTAGAGGGTAAAATGCATGACTGTCCGCGGTGAGTTTAAAGCAATAAAGAACAATAACATTATAGATGTGTTACCATACAGGTCGTTGTTAAAGTGATGGACCATACTGTGCTTCACAAGAGAGAAGCCCATTTGTTTAAAAATCCTTAAGGAGTTAAACAGAAGCACCCGCCTTGTGAAAATAATTTTACGTGTGTGACTAGCAGTGGAAGACGGCCCCGGGCTGCTGCTAGAGAATGTCCCACGTCTAAATTAATAATAATAATAATAATAATAATAATCGAAATAATAATAATAATAATAATAATAATAAATAATAATAATAATAATAATAACAATAATATCTAAACAAATGAATACATAAGGACCCATGTCTGTTGCGTGTGGACAGTGAACAGAGTGAATTTTTCTGTTTGAAGGTTGGATTGAAACAGGGATTTCTCATGTCTCCGTGGCTGTTCAGTCTGTATATGGATGGGGTTAATAAAGAGATACAAGGTAGGGCAGTGGATGTTGGAGCAGCCCTAATGAGAGAGGACAGTGTGTGGAAACTCTCTGTACTGTTGTTTGCAGATGATACTTTGTTGTTATGTGAAGATGCTGTGGAGCTGCAAGGTTGATGAATGAGTCTGTGTGTAGGACACGGAATCGAAAGGTGAATGTACGAACACCAAAGTTATGATCTTCGAGGTAAATGAAGTCAATGAATGTATAGTGAAGTTGAATAAGAAGGAAATGGAAAATGTGAGTGCGTTTAAGTGCTTGGGTAGTGTGATAAGTAAGGATGGAAGTTTAGAGGATGCAGTGCTTGAAAGGGTACAACAAGGAAGAAAGATGGTTCATTCTTTTAAAGCAGTGATAAGAAACAGGGAAGTGAGCATGGAAGTGAAAAAGTTACCGCATGACAGTATTGTGATACCAGCTCTAACGTGTGGAGGAGACGCTTGGACCGTGTTGGAGGGACACAAGTCAAGAGTGAGAGCAGTGGAAATGAGTTATTTGAGAGGTGCATTTGGAGTCAAATGGAGAGACCGACTGACAAATGTGATGTGAAGGAGCGTTGTTGTGTGGATGTGGATGTGATAGGATGGGTTAGGAGAAACACACTGAGGTGGTTTAGCAAAGTAGGGAGGATGGAGAGTGAGAGACTGACGCGGAGAGTGTATGTGAATGAGGTGGAGGGGGGGGTAAGAGGGAGGGGGAGGCCAAGGATGAGATGGTATGGGGTGGAGAGGTATATGAGTGAGCAGGGTGTGAGCTGGAAGCATGGGAGTGAAATGGCTGGGGACAGGGCGACATGGAGGAGATTTGTTTGTGGCCACCCCTTACGAGATTACGGCGTCTGGGAATAGACAGATAGTCCGCTGCCTGTTAGTACTAATATTGGTTGCCCCCGTGCCTGACCACCTGCATGTTTACCTTGACTAGTGTGAAGCAGACAGTCAACGTACAAGCCAAAACACCGATCCACACCTGGCCCCTCAAAGGGTAGTAGAAGCTCAGCCAACTGGGTGTTATGATAGGCGTGGCCATGGCGAATTTAGCAGCAGTTTGTTCAAAGGCGAAAGTATAATCCCATCTGGAATCATTAGAATTAAATAGGCTATGTTTGTAGGTAATATAGTCATCTTATCTATCCAACCATTGGAAAGAATTTGTCCTCCAATGATGATGATGTTGATGATGATGATGATAATAATAATAATAATATTATTATTATTACTTATTATTCATCCGGACCTCCTTTCCCACCCTAGGGCGGGGTGAGGAGTAGCAGTGTCAAGACAACTCAAATTTGCCCAGTCCAATGGACAACGCTTCCATTCACTCACCACTCAAGCCCCATTAATCCTGGCTCTATCGGATATGCCAAAAACATTCACCTCGTTCTGTATCTTCACACAAAGGTATCCGACAGAGCCAATCCGGACTCTGTCACGTTAAAAAAGGGGTGCCAAATCCCTGATCATGCGCTTCTCCTCACAATATTCATCTAGCCAGCTCGATCTCTTGTCAGTTCCCTAGCCTCATCGACTGCCAAACCTCTCTTCCTCACACAGTCATCCATCATGTCCCTTCCTCTTCTCCTTGGCCTATATCGCCTCCTCCCTCCTTCAAATTCGCTTAGATATACCTTTCCTCACCACTCGATTGTTATCCATCCTCCACATGACAATATCATCTCAGTACACTCTCTTCGATTCTGGTGTCCACAAACTTTCTCACTCCAACATAATTTCGTATCCTACCCAACCTCTGTACTCTACATACATTCCTCAGCAGTCCCATCTACACTGCCCTCCTGACTTTTCATTTTCGTGCCACTCCATAGTCTCACATCCATATGTTAAGGGTGGCAATAACACTCATTCATGTAAGCCTTGTGCAGCTGCAACACTCAAGCCATTGTTTCTTATCAAGGCGTTCATTGCACCTGCTACTATCCTTCTTTGTGTCACTCTGTTTTGCACTTCTTTTGCACATTTCCTTCTCTTTTTTATCACTGTACCCAGGAAATTGAAGTCTCTCACCAATTCTAGTCACTCTTCCTTCACTGTAACATCGCACTGGGAGTTTCCTTCCCAATCAATAACCGTCACATTACTCTTTTCTACATTTACTCTAAAGGCACTATCTACATTTACTCTCAAGGCACGACACTCACAGACGTAAGCAAAATTCTGCACTGGTTTGCCAAGATCTTGTTGGGTATGAGCAAGTAGTGCTGCATCATCGGCATACAACACAGTTGAGATATTCCATCCGTCATCATTCATTACCAACGCCATCCCCCTCTCCATTACTCGTGCGTTTACTTCACTCGTCACCCAATCCATATACAGTATATACTGAACAACTATGGGGATATCACAGAACCTTGTCGCACGCCCACACCAATCATGAACCATTCGCTTAGATGCCCATTAACCCTTACACATGCCTCACTATCTATCTATCTATCCATCGCCAGACGCCTTATTCCAGGAGGGGGTGGCCACAAACAAATCGCCTCCATGCCGCTCTGTTCCCCGCCTGCCCTGCTCCCAGCTCACACACCTCTCTCTCATATACCTCTCCACTCCATCCCTCCATCTCATCCTTGGCTTCTCCCTTCCTCTTCCCCCTCTACCTGACTCACATACACTCTCTTCATCAGTCTCTCACTGTCCATCCTCTCCACATGGCCAAACCACCTCAGTGTGTTTCACTTAACACTTCCTATCACATCCACTTCCACACCACAATGCTCCTTCACTTCCTCATTTGTCAGTCAGTCTCTCCATGTGTATCCACCTGCTCCTTCCAAATAACTCATTTCCACTGCTCTCACTCTTGACTTCTGTCCCTCCAACAGGGTCCAACCTTCACTTCTATAAGGTACAGTTGGTATCACAATACTGTCATGTAGAAAGTTTTTCACTTCCATGCTCACTTTCCTGTTTCTTATCACTGCTTTCAAGGAACCAGCAACGTTTCTTCCCTGCTGCACCCTTTCAAGCAATTCACCCTCTAGACTTCCATCCTTACTCATCACACTACCCAAGTACTTAAACGCACTCACATTCTCCATATCCTCCCCATCCAATCTCACTGTACATTCACTGACTTCACTTCTCTTGAAGAGCATCACTTTACTCTTCCCTTCATCCACCTTTAGATTCCGTTTGTTAGACACTCTCCCAAACTCATCTACCAAGCCTTGCAGCTCCTCTACATCTTCATTTAACAACGCAGTATCATCGCAAACAACAGCACAGGGAGTTTCCAAACACTGCCCTCTCTCACTAAGGCCACTCCAACATCCACTGGTCTACCTTGTATCTCTTTTACAACCCTATCCATATACAAACTTAACATCCATGGAGACATGACACATCCTTGTTTCAATCCAACCTTCAAACGGAAAAATTCACTCAGTTCACCATCCACACGCACTGCAGCCTTTGCACCCTCATACATGCTCTTCACGGCCTTCAACAGCTTCCCATCTACTCCATATATTCTTAATACTTTCCATAATTCTTGTCTATCCACCCTGTCATATGCTTTCTCCAAATCCATGAAGGCCGCATACAATTTCTTTCCATTTTCTAGAAACTTTTCCACTAAAGATCTAAGAATGAATGTCAGATCTACACAACCTCTTCCCTTCCTAAAACCTCCCTGTTCTTCTCCAGCTAATTTCTCTGTTATTTCCCTAATTCTGTCAGTATCCTACCATATACTTTTCCTATTCCACTAAGAAGGCAAAGGCCCTTGTGATTACCACACACTTCTTTTTCCCAATCCTCCGGGACTCTACTTTCCTCCCAGGCCAATTCACACACCTTCCACATTCATTCTATTACTATCTATCCCCTATACTTTAGTATTTCTCCACACACTCCATCAGTTCCTGGGGCTTTCCCCATTTTATCTTTCTTCATTGCTTCAGCAAGTTCCACCTTACTGATTTTTTTTCTCTTTTCCCACGCCCCTCCCTCTCCCAGCCATTCCCCAGCCACTTATACTCACATTACTTTCATTCTCTATGTTCAACAATTCATTAAAGTGTTCTCTCCATCTGTTCACTTTTTCTCCCTTCTCCACTAGTAATCTACCCAACTAACTTCTTTGGCACCCTGTCTAACTCACTTTACCTCTTTCCAGAATATTTTCTTACTTTCCTTCCACTTTGCACTCTGCACTCAAATTCCTTCCAAATTCCTCATCCACTCTCTTCTTACTCTCTACTACTATCTCTTCACCTCTCTCCTTCTCTCTGCATATAACTGTCACTTCCGTCTCTCAACTTCTTCGACGCCCCTACTCCACATCCACTCACTATATTTTTTCTTCTTTTGTGCCACAGCTTCTCTCTCCTCTTTAGTCCACCATGCTGTTCCCTGAACCCCCTTTCGTTCTCTTCACCCAAAATGCCACCTCACATGCTTCACAGATTTCTTCTGTGAATATCTTGCACACATCTTCCATGTCCCCCATCTGCTCTAATTTATAATTACCCAGTTGCTCCTCCACTTCCCTTTTATACTCTGCCTTTTTTTTTCTTCCTCTTGTAACTTTTCTACCCTCCTTGTAAGAACTACTTCTTCCTGTCCTTCCCTTCTTCTCTTTCTGCATTTTGTTTGGACTTTGATTCTGACCACCACCAAGTGGTGGTCCGAAAGTCCACTCCCCAACCTCTATATACTCTTGCATCCATTACACATCTTCTCATCCTTTCATCCACACACACATAATCAGTCATGGGCTTCCGTTCATTCAGTTTACCATCCACCTTTCTCATCACTCACCACATTCACCTATGGATCATTTTGTGCCTGAAGAGGGTGTCACGAATTTTCTACATCGTGAAATTATGTATTGCAAATCGTGACATCGATTGATTTTGCAGGAGTGACGAATAGTTCTGAAATGCATGAAATTTCACTCAATCTCTTAGCCGTCCACTTCTGTACTTATATTTGCATCAAGTTGTCAAAACTTTCATTCTTTCGCGAGTGATTTGTCTTTATGTGCAGACAGTGCATTCCTCTGAGCGATAATTTCCGAACTGTCATTTCTTCGTACTTGCCTCCCTAGCCGTTACCTGGCCACGCCTCTTTCACACGTCCTTTGCGTTGGACATTCAAACACAGTCAGTCATCCAAGTGACAGTTTCGGAGTGTGGTTGTGCCGTGCGTAAAGCTCGAGTGGATCTCTTTTCTTAGCGATCTCAGAAGTCTCGGTTGTATCGAAGTGAATTCCCGAAGCTCCCACCAGCCTGGTGATCGACTGTATTAGCGACGGTCTCGTCCTTACCGGTTAGTATTTTTTTTTTTTTTTAGGCATAAGGTTTTTGATTATTTAGCTATTTGCCTGATTGCTTGAGTGAATGCATTTCCCTTTTTCTTATTTTGAATTGATTCATGTAACGTAAACTTATTTTCTTGTAATTAATAAATTTACAGTTTGTTTTCTTGAGCTTTGTTAAATGTAACAGTCATGTTTGATTTCCCCACATATTTAGTACATTTTTGCTACTCCAGGTTAGCACAACTACTTATATTAATCACGACTGGTACTTAGGCCACCTCTTGGTATTTACTCTTAAATCCGTTGTGCCAGCTAGGAGTTTGGCCCAGCCAAGATCCTGTTTTATTATTATTATTATTATTTTTTTAATTTTTGGATGTTAAGGGGAGAAACTAACTTTTTCAGAAGCCAACAGTGCAGTAATACAGCCTACTTGAGCGTTTAGTCTCTGCTGTGTACTGTTGTGAAAGTCTATAAATTCTCGGCTCTAGAGAATTGGCGAAGTAAGTCAGCATAAAAGTGAAATCGCCACTTGATTTCACGAGTCGTTTCTCTCGTGATAA
>JAGKTI010022468.1:0-11188 GCA_018397915.1 Birgus latro
ACAAGGCAGTAAGTATTACACACATGTATTCCAGATATCTTCCAAGGAACAATAGTACATCACAAATATAATACAACTGGGTTGGTCGGGGGTAGGTTAACTCTGTACACAAATGGAATCTGTCACTATACCGACCGGTAGAAGTATGGTACTATTTACCCAACACTTATGGCACATACAATACACTTATAAGACAGGAATGAATTTACTATAATTCTCTAAACCCGTATAGCACTGGACGGCACTGTATATGAGTTACGTTAACACCTGTGTCACAGATACCTGGTGGCCGGAAGTCTATCTCAGGTAGTGTTGCCCGTAGTGATCATTGGCAGGGGGGCCTGCGATATTTTGGTATACCCCGGCTAACGTGCCTGGACACGGGGGTGGGTGGAGATTTAATGCACAAAGGGGAGGCACGATGGAAATAGCATGGACTCCTTCTGCTGGTCACTTAAGGGTTTCACTCGCGTGCCTGTGGGTTGGGGAGGGAGAGTGTAAATAACAAGGGGATGGCACAACCGACACAATATTAATGTTCTGTTGGTCACGAAGACTGTCCGAGACGTGGGACTCTACCCGAGATATAGGTCAGGCCACGTTCTAGCTATTAGGCTCGTCCAATCTTATATTCTGGGTTCCTGGTCACTTAAACTCGAGAATACACTGTAGGGGATCACTCGTGATGTATTCGTTGATGCACACAAATATCTGGGTCGAAAGAGCACACACATATGTAAAGTCCACTCACTTTGTTACTACTGGTGGGCCCTAGGTTGATTCCTCCGTCTGGAGGAAGGGCAGAGTGCCGCGTCCCTGGACAGGGCCCCACACGTAGTCGTGGGGCTAGGGGCTTGGCCCGAAGAGAGCCAGAAGATGGGCCTGTCGTCAGGTCTGGGAGAGACTCGGGGAGGCCTCACCCACAGGTAAGTTGCGCCCTGGTGTTCGGGGCAACTCCCGGGACAACTGGGGACCCAGGACACTGGAACCCGGGGCGGCTGGACTGCGGCAACTGCTTGAGGGCGGTGTCGCCAACAGGGTCATCCCACGGGAACCTTGGGCCGGGGTAGTAGTGGACAGGGCCCGTCGTTGGCTGTGGGGTCTGCGGGGACTCTGCTTCGGCCACTGTTCACCCTGGTGGGGTTGCAGGGAACCAAGACCTTGTGTGAGGCCTTGCCACGTCCCGGGTGAAGAGTCCTCTCTGGCTGCAGGTCCTCCTGTAGGAGGGAAGCGGACGGTGGCCTGCTTTACACCTGGCCCGACGTGACTTATGGCCAACGTCGGGGTAGCACAGGGGGCATCAGCTTCAGGGCGGCTAGTGGCCTGCTCTGCCTCTGGCCTGACGTGACTTATGGCCGACGTCTGGGTTGCACAGGGGACGACAGATTCAGGGCGGCTAATGGCCTGCTCTACCTCTGGCCTGACGTGAATTATGGCCGACGTCTGGGTTGCACGGGACGACAGCTTCAGTGTGGCTGATGGCCTGCTCTACCTCTGGCCCGACGTGACTTATGGCCGACGTCGGAAGGGCACAGGAGGTGGGAGCACTGGTGCGGCTAATGGCCCGTACCGGTGAGCTGGGAACACTAGTAGCAGAGGGACGGACTGTGGCCGATCCTGCCTCGTACCCAGTACGGCTTATGGCCGGTACTGCGACGCCACTCTGGGGGGAACGCCTACAGGAGACGGACGACTTATGGCCAGTCCTGCCCAGCCGACACGCGTCCGTGTCGCGGCCCTGTGGCGGGGATGCAACCGGGGAACGGACTGTGGCCGGTTCTGCCCCGTACCCTGTACGTCTATGGCCGATACCACGGCATTGCATGGAGCTGTAAACTCCACCCCGTACCTATTGAGTGGAGCTCCGGCCGGAGACTAGGTGCCGGCGACTGCTACCTTTCCGGGTCACCACCTGGGCGCAAGAAGGGCGCCAGGAAGTGATACAGGTATGCCGGTCCTGTTCCCAGCCGCTCTGTGTCAGCGGCGGTCCCCCAGTGGTACTGGGGGGGTTGGGGGTGCTGGTGTCATCTGCTCCGGCCATCATGTTGTCTGTGGCTCCAACCCCTAACTCCTGTAATTCACAACCCTCCTCGGTAACAAAGTCACGACCCCGTGACTGGAGGTGGTATAGGTTGGCATTGGCCGTTTGGTGGATAGGATCGAGGTAACTTATGAAGGTCGTCCAGTGGTCAGTGGGTACATTGGCGTTCAGGTGGTGGGCGTAGGCGACCCGTAGAGTGGAAGAGTGGTTTGTCTGCTGGAGAAGTTGCAGCAGGTGTTGTGTGCTTCTTACACGTTGGTGTCGCCCGAATGTGGGGATCCAAGTGATTCTCGTGACACGCATGGTGGTGGTGGTGCCTTGGAAGCGAATGCTGACTAGAGGTAGCCCAGTGCAGTTTATATTGCCGGTGGAGTGTGGGGGCAGTGTTCCCCTGGGAATGCGGCGGGGCTGGTTTTTCCACGTGAGATGCAGAGTAGGAAGGGTTATGGGGGTGGTATTGGGGGGTGGGGTGGGCGGTTGGCTGTTACTGGGCGAATGGGTGGGCGTAGGGGTTGAGGTGTAGCGAGCTGATGGGTGTGAGATACGCCCGGAACGGGTAGTGGTGGTGGTTAGTCGTGGAGTGGGCGGCGACGAGGAAAGGGAAGGTGGAGCGGGGGCGGGTGGAGTGCGGGGTGGCGTGGTGTGGTTGGTTGCCGGGGTTGGCGGGGTGGGGGTTAAGCTGGGCGCAGAACGCGGGGTGGCCGGTATGGAATTTCCGGTAGGTGTGTGTTGAGCATGAGGAGCAGGCGGCGTGGCGGCGGCGGGGGAGCCTGGTGGTGGGGTGAGCGTAGTGCACGGGCGTGGTGCAGGAGTTTCGAGTGCCGAGGGGGGCGGTGGAAACCGATGGGGAAGGGGATGAATAATACATAAAAGGCTCTTCATGGGGAGCGGGCGATGTTGAACTTGCTCGAGTGGTTGAGGAGGGAGCGGCAGGGGTTGGGGAGTCCCGGGCGGGGCGGACGTGGCGATTCCTGTAGGTGCGGGAGGTTCCGTTTTAGTCGACGACGACTTGGAAGGGGTTGGGGACTCTTGTGATGGTATAGGGCCCCATATAACGAGGGGCAACCTTATTGGGGGTGGGAAGACAGGGCAAGAAAACCTCGTCACCTGGTTCGTAAGGGTTAGCAGAGGAGGAATCTGCCTGAGCGTTCTTGTGTGCGTGCAGGTGTTGTAGGCGACGCTTCAGGTGATATAGGGGGTCCGTGGGTGGGGAATGAGCAGGGGGTTGGAAGTGCTGTCGGAGAGGGAGGAGGAGGGGCGCCTCTCCAAATACCCGCTCGTGGTGGGTGGTGCCATCATTCCCCATTGGACAATCTTGACGTGGGCAGGCCATTCTGGGTCCTGGGTACTTTGGATTCGGGTTCTGACTTGGTTTAGTAGGGTCTGATGGCTCCTTTCGCATACCCCATTTCCTTGGGGCCAGTAGGGGGAGGAGTGGGAAATGGAGAACCCGAATATGGTGGATAATTCTTTCCATATTTGTCCTGTAAACTCTGGGGCACTAACGGAGTGAATGGCCTGGGGAACGCCAAAGTAGGGGAAGATGTGGTGCATGAGGGCGTCGGCTACGGCGACGGCAGTGTGTTCCTTGGCTGGACAAGTGATCAGGAATTTGGAATAAACGTCAACGAATGTGACGATGTATCGGTAGCCGGACCTAGGTGGCAGGGGTCCGACAACGTCGACAGACAAAAGCTGCCAGGGTTTGTGGGCGGATATCTTGCCAGTAGGACCCGCCGTACTGGTGATGTCTTTCCCTAAGCAGCATGCTCGACACGCCTGAGTGACACGCTGGGCAAGGGTAATGGGGTTGGGGGTCCAATAAAGGTTGTTGAAGACCTGAGTTAGCCTCTTCGTACCCAGGTGGATTCCACTGTCCGAGTGTAGGTGGGTGAGGACGCCCATGGCAGAGTCCGGATCAAGGACAATGTGGCCTGATGGTGTGAAGAGTTGGTCCCCTTGTAGGTGGCGTTTCGAGAATAGATGCTGGGGAATCCAGGGAGGCCGATCTCGATTCTGCCAGTGCTGGATCAGCTCGGATTGAGGGAGGAGCAATTGTAATGGCAGGCGGGAGGGGGCGTCGATGTTGGTGTGCAATTTCCCGGGCCGGTAAGCAATCTCGTAATCAAACTCCTCGAGCGCTTCGCACCAGCGAAGGAGTTGGGCGTTCTGGGTGGCTGATTGCTGGAGCCACTGAAGGGATTGGTGGTCTGTGATGACGGTGACCCTGGTGCCAGATAGGTAGGCCCTGAAGTAATCGAGGGCCCAGATGATACCCAAACATTCACGCTTGTTAGCGGCGTAATTTCATTCGGCAGGGTTTAGGGTGCAGCTGGCGCAAGCTATGATGTGTTCGCGCCCATCCTGGACCTGTGCCAGGACAGCGCCTATGGCTACCAGGGAGACGTCGGTGTATAACCTGAAGGGCAGGTCGTAATTTGGGAAGGCGATGATGGGGGAGGAAACGAGCTTCTTCAAGGAGTGAAACGCTGTGACTCGGTCGTTGCTCCAGACGAAGGGCTCGCCTTTCGTAGTGAGGTCATGGAGCGGTTTCGCAAGGTCGGCGAATCCTTTGATGAACTGCCGGTAGTACGATGCAAGCCCCAGGAAGGCGCGAACTTGGTGGACGTCTTGTGGAAGAGGCTAGTCGGCGATGGCTTTCAGCTTATCGGGATCTGGGGAGATGCCTTTCCCAGAGACAATGTGTTCTAGGAAAGCGACAGAGCAGGCGGCTAGGACACATTTAGTGGGCCCTAGGTTGATTCCTCCGTCTGGAGGAAAGGCAGAGTGGCGCGCCCCTGGACAAGGCCCCACATGTAGTCGTGGGGCTAGGGGCTTGGCCCGAAGAGAGCCAGAAGACGGGCCTGTTGTTGGGTCTGGGAGAGACTCAGGTAGGCCTCGCCCACGGGTAAGTCGCGCCCTGGTGTTTGGGGCAACTCCCGGGGCAACTGGTGACCCAGGACACTGGAACCCGGGGTGGATGGACTGCGGCAACTGCTAGAGGGCGATGTCGCCGACAGGGTCGTCCCACAGGAACCTTGGGCTGGGGAAGTAGTGAACAGGGCCCGTCGTTGGCTGCGGGGTCTGTGGGGACTCTGCTTCGGACACTGTTCACCCTGGTGGCGTTGCAGGGAAGCAAGACCTTGTGCGAGGCCTTGCCACGTCCCGGGTGAAGAGTCCTCTCTGGCTGCAGGTGCTTCTGTAGGAGGGAAGCGGACGGTGGCCTGCTTTACACCTGGCCCGACGTGACTTATGGCCAATGTTGGGGTAGCACAGGGGGCATCAGCTTCAGGGCGGCTAGTGGCCTGCTCTGCTTCTGGCCTGACGTGACTTATGGCCGATGTCTGGGTTGCACAGGGGACGACAGCTTCAGGGTGGCTAATGGCCTGCTCTACCTCTGGCCTGACGTGAATTATGGCCAACGTCTGGGTTGCACAGGGGATGACAGCTTCAGTGCGGCTAATGGCCTGCTCTACCTCTGGCCTGACGTGACTTATGGCCGATGTCGGAAGGGCACAGGAGGTGGGAGCACTGGTGCGGCTAATGGCCCGTACCAGTGAGCTGGGAGCACTAGCAGCAGAGGGACGGACTGTGGCCGATCCTGCCTCGTACCCAGTACGGCTTATGGCCGGTACTGCTGCGCCACTCTGGGGGAAACGCCTACAGGAGACGGACGACTTATGGCCTGTCCTGCCCAGCCGACACGCGTCCGTGACGCGGCCCTGTGGCGGGGATGCAACCGGGGAATGGACTGTGGCCGGTTCTACCCTGTACCCGGTATGACTATGGCCGATACCGCGGCGTTGCGTGGAGTTGTAAACTCCACCCCTTATCTGTTGAGTGGAGCTCCGGCCGGAGACTAGGTGCCGGTGACTGCTACCTTTCCGGGTCACCACCTGGGCGCAAGAGGGGCGCCGGGAAGTGATACAGGTATGCCATTCCTGTTCCCAGCCGCTCTGTGTCAGCGGCGGTCCCCCGGTGGCACTGGGGGGGTTGGGGGTGCTGGTGTCGTCTGCTTCGGCCATCATGTTGTCTGTGGCTCCAACCTCTAACTCCTGTATTTCAGTAAGTATTAGACACATGTATTCCAGATATTTTCCAAAGAACAATAGTACATCACAAATATATTACAACTGGGTTGGTTGGGGATAGGTTAACACTTTACACAAATGGTATCTGTCACTATACTGACTGGTAGAAGTATGGTACTATTTACCCAACACTTATGGCACATACAATTCACTTATAATGTAAGACACAGGAATGAATTTACTATAATTCCCTAAACCCGTATAGCACTGGACGGCACTGTATATGAGTTATGTTAACACCTGTGTCACATATACCTGGTGGCCGGAAGTCTATCTCAGGTAGTGTTGCCTGTAGTGATCACTGGCAGGGGGGACTGCGATATTTTGGTATACCCTGACTAACGTGCCTGGACACGGGGGTGGGTGGAGATTTAATGCACAAAGGGGAGGCACGATGGAAATAACATGGACTCTTTCTGCTGGTCACTTAAGAGTTTCACTCACTTGCCTGTGGGTTGGGGAGGGAGAGTGTAAATAACAAGGGAATGGCACAACCGACACAATATTAATGTTCTGTTGGTCACGAAGACTGTCCGAGACGTGGGACTCTATCCGAGATATAGGTCAGGCCACGCTCTAGCTATTAGGCTCGTCAAATCTTATATTCTTGGTTCCTGGTCACTTAAACTCGAGAATACACTGTAGGGGATCAATTGTAAGGTATACGTTAATGCACACAAATATCTGGGTCGAAAGAGCACACACATATGTAAAGTCCACTCACTTTGTTACTACTGGTGGGCCCTAGGTTGATCCCTCCGTCCGGAGGAAGGGCAGAATGGCGCGCCCCTGGACAGGGCCCCACACGTAGTCGTGGGGCTAGGGGCTTGGCCCGAAGAGAGCCAGTAGACGGGCCTGTCATCGGGTCTGGAAGAGACTCAGGGAGGCCTCGCCCACAGGTGAGTTGCGCCCTGGTGTTCGGGGCAACTCCCGGGGCAACTGGGGACCCAGGGCACTGGAACCCAGGACGGCTGGACTGCAGCAACTGCTTGAGGGCGGTGTCGCCGACAGGGTCGTCTCACGGGAACCTCGGGCCGGGGGAGTAGTGAACAGGGCCCGTCATTGGCTGCGGGGTCTGCGGGGACTCTGCTTTGCCCACCGTTCACCCTGGTGGGGTTGCAGGGAATCAAGACCTCGTGCGAGGCCTTGCCACGTCTCGGATGAAGGGTCCTCTCTGGCTGCAGGTCCTCCTGTAGGAGAGAAGCGGACGGTGGCCTGCTTTACACCTGGTCCGACGTGACTTATGGCCAACGTCAGGGTAGCACAGGGGGCATCAGCTTCAAGGCGGCTAGTGGCCTGCTCTGCCTCCGGCCTGACGTGACTTATGGCCGATGTCTGGGTTGCACAGGGGATGACAGCTTCAGTGTGGCTGATGGCCTGCTCTACCTCTGGCCTGACGTGAATTATGGCCGACATCTGGGTTGCACAGGGGACAACAGCTTGCATGCGGCTAATGGCCTGCCTTACCTCTGGACCGACGTGACTTATGGCTGACGTTGGAAGGGCACAGGAGGTGGTAGCTCTGGTGTGGCTAATGGCCCGTACCGGTGAGCTGGGAGCACTAGCAGCAGAGGGACGGACTTTGGCCGATCGTGCCTCGTACCCAGTACGGCTTATGGCCGATACTGCGGTGCCACTCTGGGGGGAACGCCTACAGGAAACAGACGACTTATGGCCTGTCCTGCCCGACCGACACGCGTCCGTGTCGCGGCCCTATGGCGGGGATGCAACCGGGGAATGGACAAAGGCCGGTTCTGCCCCGTACCCGGTACGACTGTGCCTGATCCCGCGGTGTTGCGTGGAGTTGTATACTCCACCCCTTACCTGTTGAGTGGAGTTCCGGCCGGGGACTAGGTGCCAGCGACTGCTACCTTTCCAGGTCACCACCTGGGTGCAAGGAGGGCGCCAGGAAGTGATACAGGTACGCCGTTCCTGTTCCCAGCCGCTCTGTATCAGCGGTGGTCCCCCGGTGGTACTGGAGGGGTTGGGGGTGCTGGTGTCGTCTGCTCCGGCCATCATGTTGTCTGTGGCTCCAACCCCTAACTCCTGTAATTCACAACCCTCCTCGGTAACAAAGTCATGACCCCGTGACTGGAGGTGGTATAGGTTGGCGTTGGCCGTTTGGTGGATAGGGTTGAGGTGACTTAGGAAGGTGGTCCAGTGGTCAGTGGGTACATTGGCGTTTAGGTGGTGGGCATAGGCGACCCGTAGAGTGGAAGGGTGGTTAGCCTGCTGGAGAAGTTGCAGCAGGTGTTGTGTGCTTCTTACACGTTGGTGTCGCCCGAAGGTGGGGATCCAAGTGATTCTCGTGACACGCATGGTGGTGGTGGTGGTGGTGTCTTGGAAGCGAATGCTGACTAGAGGTAGCCCAGTGCAGTTTATATTGCCGGTGGAGTGTGGGGGCAGTGTTCCCCTGGGAATGCGGTGGGGCGGGTTTTTCCATGCGAGATGCAGAGTAGGAAGGGTTATGGGGGTGGTATTGGGGGGGGGTGGGCGGTTGGCTGTTACTGGGCAAAGGAGTGGGTGTAGGGGTTGAGGTGTAGCGAGCTGGTGGGCGTGAGATACGCCCGGAACGGGTAGTGGTGGTGGTCAGTTGTGGAGTGGACGGCGACGAGGAAAGGGAAGGTGGAGCGGGGGCGGGCGGAGTGCGGGGTGGCGTGGTGTGGTTGGTTGCCGGGGTTGGTGGGGTGGGGGTTAAGCTGGGCACAGAACGCGGGGTGGACGGTGTGGAATTTCCGGTAGGTGTGTGTTGAGCATGTGGAGTGGGCGGCGTGGCGGCGGCGGGGGAGCGTGGTGGTGGGGTGAGCGTAGTGCGTGGGCGTGGTGCAGGAGTTTCGAGTGGCGAGGGGGCGGTGGAAACCGATGGGGAAGGGGATGGGGATGAATAATGCATAAAAGGCTCTTCATGGGGAGCGGGCGGTGTTGAACTTGCTCGAGTGGTTGAGGAGGGAGCGGCAGGGGTTGGGGAGTCCCGGGCGGGGCGGACGTGGCGATTCCTGTAGGTCCAGGAGGTTCCGTTGTAGTCGACGACGACTTGGAAGGGGTGGGGACTTTCGTGACGGTATAGGGCCCCTTAAAACTAGGGGCAACTTTATTGGGGGTGGGAAGACAGGCAAGGAAAACCTCATCACCTGGTTCGTAAGGGTTAGCAGAGGAGGAATCTGCTTGAGCGTCCTGGTGTGCGTGCAGGTGTTGTATGTGATGCTTCACGTGATATAGGGGGTCCGTGGGTGGGGAATGAGCAGGGGGTTGGAGGTGCTGTCGGAGAGGGAGGAGCAGGGGCGCCTCTCCGAATACCCGCTCGTGGGGGGGTGATGCCATCATCGTGGGGGCAGGTGTTCATTCCCCATTGGACGATCTTGACATGGGCAGGCCATTCTTGGTCCTGGGTACTTTGGATTCGGGTTCTGACTTGGTTTAGTAGGGTCCGATGGCTCCTTTCGCATACCCCATTTCCTTGGGGCCACTAGGGGGAGGAGTGGGAAATGGAGAACCCGAATATGGTGGATAGTTCTTTCCATATTTTCCCGTAGACTCTGGGGCATTATCGGAGTGAATGGCCTGGGGAACGCCAAAGTAGGGGAAGACGTGGCGCATGAGGGCGTCGGCTATGGCGACGGCAGTGTGTTCCTTGGCTGAACAAGCGATCAGGAATTTGGAGTAAACGTTGACGAATGTGACGATGTATTGGTAGCCGGATCTAGGTGGCAGGGGTCCGACAACATCAACAGATAAAAGCTGCCAGGGTTTGTGGGTGGAGATCTTGTCAGTAGGACCCACCGTACAGGTGATGTCTTTCCCTAGGCAGCATGCTCGACACACCTGAGTGACACGCTGGGCGAGGGTAGTGGGGTTGGGGGCCCCATAAAGGTCGTTGAAGACCTGAGTTAACCTCTTCGTACCCAGGTGGATTCCATTGTCCGAGTGGAGGTGGGTGAGGACACCCATGGCGGGGTCCGGGTCAAGGACAATGTGTCCTGATGGCGTGAAGAGTTGGTCCCCTTGCAGGTGGAGTTTTGAGAATAGATGCTGGGGACTCCAGGGAGGCCAATCTCGATTTTGCCAGTGCTGGATCAGCTCGGATTGAGCGAGGAGCGATCGTAAAGGCAGACGGGAGGGGGCGTCGGCGTTGGTGTGCAATTTCCCGGGCCGGTAAGGAATCTCATAATTAAACTCCTCGAGCGCTTTGCACCAATGGAGGAGTTGGGCGTTCTGGGTGGCTGAGTGCCAGAGCCACTGAAGGGATTGGTGGTCTGTGATGACGGTGACCCTGGTGCCAGACAGGTAGGCCCTGAAGTAGTCGAGGGCCCAGACGATACCCAAACATTCGCGCTTGTTAGCGGCGTAATTTTGTTTGGCAGGGTTTAGGGTGCGGCTGGCGCAAGCTATGATGTGTTCGCGCCCTTCCTGGACTTGTGCCAGGACGGCGCCTATGGCTACCAGGGAGATGTCGGTGTATAACCTGAAGGGGAGGTCGTAATTCGGGAAGGCAATGATGGGGGGAGGAAACAAGCTTCTCCTTCAAGGAGTGAAACGCTGCGACTCGGTCGTTGCTCCAGACGAAGGGCTTTCCTTTCTTAGTGAGGTCATGGAGCGGTTTCGCAAGGTCGGCGAATCCTTTGATGAACCACCGGTAGTATGACGCGAGCCCCAGGAAGGCACGGACTTAGTGGACGTCCTGTGGAGGAGGCTGGTCAGCGATGGCTTTCAGCTTATTGGGATCTGGGGCGATGCCTTTCCCCAAGACAATGTGTCCTAGGAAAGCAACAGAGCAGGCAGCTAGGACACATTTAGTGGGCTTGAGTTTCAACCCAGCCTGGCGTATTCGCTGAAACACCTGTCGGAGGCAGTGCAGGTGATCAGCCCACGTTTTGCTAAAGACAGTAACATCATCGAGGGACGCCAGGCAGACTTCCCAGGTCAGACCGCTGAGGACGGACTCCATGAGGCGGGAGAAGGTGGCCGGGGCATTGCATAGCCCAAAGGGAAGAACATTAAACTGATAAAGTTTCCCATTACTCGTGGAGAAAGCCGTTTTCACTTGATCTCGGGGGTG
>JAGKTI010022469.1:0-15245 GCA_018397915.1 Birgus latro
TATATATATAATGCAAAGAAGAAGAGGGAACCATACGCCAGGAGCCTGCAAATTGTTCTCTACAAGAAAAAACAAAAACAAGATAGCAGGGAGACAAATTCAAGATCTGTAAATACAACCCATATATGCTGTTTTACTCGTACATGCTAAATCATTCTCCATTCTAGGTGATTCCAATGATCACCACCACCTTTGGCTCTCCTCTCCTTTCACTGATCCACCTGGTGAACATGCCTATAACATTTGTATCCTTAATGACCTAGTGCATCTTTTACAGTACCCTAACCGTATCACTGACTGCCTTTGAGAGAGTTCTAACATAACTGACCTCTTTCTCACATCTAATCCTTCTGCTTATGCTGTTAATCTTTTCTATCTGTTCTGCTCCCCTAATCACAACCTTATCACCTTGACCTGTCCTATCGCTCCAGTAAGGCCTGATGACCCTCCCAAGAAGCAGTGGCTGTGGCACTTTGGACTGCTGATTGGGAGACCCTCAGGCAGTTCTTCCTTCGTTTTCCCTGGAATGATTATTGCTACCATGGCCAAGAGCCATATGAATGTGCCTTGTGCATTACAGATGTTATTCTCTTGGGCATGGAAGTATAAATTCCATTCTCATACTCTCTGACTAATGCAATAAAAAAAATGGTGTAAATATTCATGTTCTAATCCTGTCCACAACAAGGAGGCCTACAAATGGTACCGGAGCCAACCCACCCCTGAGTCTCATCTCTTTTATTATTCTGCCTGGATTCGTTATAAGTCTGTTCTGTGCTGTGCTGAAAATAATTTCATTCGTTCTAAATGCTCTGAACTCTCCAATTCAAATTCTTTCCACTCCTTCTTGCACTTTGCCAAAAACCTTTCTAACATTTATACTTCATTGTCCCTGCCTCCTCTTTTTCACTCTCATGGCTCTCTGTAGCTATTTCTTCTACTGATAAAGCAGAGCCCTTTGCTCAGACTTTCTCCTCTAATTCCACCTTATACGATTTCAGTGCTGTTCATCCATTTCCCCCCTCTGACTTCCTCATGGCTGATACTAAAATTTCTTCATTTGATGTATTTTCTGCCATCACTGGCCTCAATACTAATAAGGTATATGAGTCTGATGGGGTCTCCCCTGTTGCCCGCGAGAACTGCTCTTCTGTGCTTTCACCCTGCCTAGGTAAACCCTTTCACCTTTGTCTGTCAACTTGTACCTTTCCTTCTCGCTCCAAGTTTTGTCTCATTCACCCTGTCCCAAACAAGAATGACCACTCCCAGCCCTGTAATTATCATTCAGTCACTTTAAAATCCTGTATTTCAAAAGTTTTTTAGTCTATTCTTCACAAAGAAAAAAAATAAAGTACCTTTCCTATCACAACCTTCTTTCAAATCGACAGCATGGGTTCCGCCGGGGATGCTCCACCGGCGATCTTCTCACCTACTTTCCGACTCCTGGTCATCCTCCTTTCGGGACTTTGGTGAAAACTTTACCATTGCACTTAACATCTCAAAGGCTATCCATCAAGTCTGGCATTAATGTTTAATTTCCAAACTGCCTTCTTACGGTTTCTTTCCTATTTGTGCCTTCTTTTTTAGCTTCATTTCTGTTCGTTCCATAGCTGCTGTTCTGGACGACCACCGTTCGTCACCAAGGGTTATCTGTAGTGGTGTTCCTCAGGGCTTTGTCCTATCACCAACTTTCTTTCTTCTCTACATCAACGACCTTCAGAGCTCATATGTTGATGACTCCACCCTTCACCTTCCCATCTTCTTGCTGCAGCATTTATCTCTGCAGTTACTTCAACAAACAAGAGATGAGGCTATGGCACACCTAATATTTGATTTAGCTCATATCTGTGATTGGGGTGAAAGTAACCTTGCTGTTTTTAATGGATGAAAAACTCAGTTCTTACATCTTTCAAACTGAAAAAATCTGTCGCACAAGTATCTTCTAATTTTTAATGATATCCACCTCATTCCTGCATCATCTTTTATCATTTTTTTGGTTTCATTCTCTCTGGATTTATCTTGGAAAGATCATATTACCTCTCATATAAAATCTGTTTCCAAGAGACTAACTGTGCTGAGCAGACTCCATACCTACTTTACCCCTGCACAGTTGTGAACTTTATAGAGGGGTATTATTCACCCCTGTATAGAGTACAACTCTCATGTGTTTGGAGGCTCCCCACATACATCTTTTCTAAAGAAGGTGGAGTCAAAGGCTGTTCGTCTCATTAACTCTCCTCTTACTGGCTCCCTTCAGCGTCTGTCTCTTTGCTGCACTGTTGCATCTTTACCTCTTTTCTATTGCTACTTCAGTGGCCACTGCTCCTTTGAACTGTCTGCTTGCATCCCTCCACCACTATGCCGAGCACGTAGCACTCAATAGTGCATCAGTTAATACGCTCAGTCCTTCATTTATGTAACAGATCAACTCCGGAACTGTCTCTTTGTATTTCCTAATGCCTATGATCTTTAGTCTTTCAAACGCATTGTGTTCATGCATCTTAAAAATGTAACGGATCTTGAATTGGGCTCTCTGTTATCTAGGTTTGTTTTTTCCTGGACAGAATAAATGCGGGCTCCAGGCCTCTGTCTTCTTCTTGCGTACAAAAAATAAAGAAAAAACGGTAATTTTGCTCTGTCCAGTTTGTATGAAAACTCTAAAATTCTATCTATCTATTTATCTATTGTCAGACACTTTAATCCCGTAAGGGATGGCTACAAACAAATCGCCTCCATGCTGCCCTGTCCCCCGCCATTTCACTGCCCTACTCTCAGCTCATTCACCCCTCTCTCATATACCTCTCCGCTCCATCCCTCCATTTCATCCTTGGCCTCCCCCTCCCTCTCCCCCCCTCAACCTCACTTACATACACTCTCCTCGTCGGGCTCTCACTCTCCATCCTCTCCACATGGCCAAACCATCTCAGTGTGTTTCTCCTAACGCTTCCTATCACATCCACATCCACACCACAACATTCCTTCAGTTCCTCATTTGTCAGTCTGTCTCTCCATGTGACTACACATGCTCCTCTCCGATAACTCATTTCCACTGCTCTCACTCTTAACTTCAGTCTCTCCAGCAAGGTCCAAGCTTCACTTCCATACGTTAGAGTTGGTATCACAATACTGTCATGTAGTAACTTTATCATTTCCATGCTCACTTCCCTGTCTCTTATCACTGATTTCAAAGAGCCAGCAACCTTTCTTCCTTGTTGTACCTTTTCAAGCATTTCACCCTCTAAACTTCTATCCTTACTTATCACACCACCCAAGTACTTAAATGCTCTCACATTTTCTAAAATTAATATTTGCAATTTTGGTCTTAATAATGGTTTTGTTAAATTAAAGCAGGATCGTAAAAACTATGACAACAGACTGTAATAATTAAAACCATAGATAAATAGATATATTAAGTTGAAATCCTGATGAAAAAATTTTCTCTGACTGCACAATGATGTTAGTCAAGCTGAACTTCATTACTTTGTTCAGCAGACTGATAATTACAATAAAAATAAAGTGCAGTGAGTGACTACGTAGTTGTAGTAGTAGTAGTAGTAGTAGTAGTAGTAGTAGTAGTAGTAGTAGTAGTAGTAGTAGTAATAGAACCCCAGGCTCATCTGAGTGTGAATCCATTGGACTACAGGCTTAAGTTGTCTTCTTCCGGAAATGACTATCCTCCTTATGGGTGGGTATGGGCCAAGAGCCCGGGGTGATTAGATTGCCGGAAGTGCCCAGGTGTTTGCTTATTATTTTTAGAAAGAGTATACATTGGGTCACAAGAAAGGTCATTCCTTAACCCCCACCACACTAGGTCTTATCAACCCAATTACATTCCTGAGTCATTGTCTCCGGATTTTTATCTTAAAATATATATATTTTTTCATTAGATCAAATTTTTCTGTGCTCGAACTCTTCACCACCCTCGTTCTTTTGTAATTTACGCCTTTTGGGTGGGCGTGAGGGCGGCGAATGGTCGCTGGCACCGTGGGAGGTAGATGGGCATGAATCTGCCACTGCTGGGCTACAAATAAGACCTAATTTACTAAATATGCGGTATTTGGCAACTGCGGTGTGGCAGAGCTCGGCAACAGCTCTGATGGTGTAGAGGGTGTCTCAACATTCCCATGGAAATCACTAACGCTTCCTTGTGCTTGAAATTATGGCACGGAGACCCATTGGTTCATATGAGGTGGTCAGCGCCGCCTGGGGTGGCTTGCATATCGCCTCATTTGAGGTGATGAGCGCGGCGGGGCTTAAATGCACCCAGCGGTGGACAAGGTCATGAGGTTAGGTCAAAGGTCAAATAATCGCAAACAAATTTTGTCGTAATAATTTTGTTCTAATTGACAGTGCTCCCTTGTAAATAAAGATATTGAAAATGGGTATGTTGCATTTTAAAGCATGATGTCATTTCTTGCTTTGATACACAGTAAAATATCTAGGAACAGTATTTCATTTCGAAAAACTGATATGAATGTCAGACAGTCAATTTTTTTATGTAAGAAAAAATATAATAGACTGTAATTTTCTAATTTTCCACCAACATGTGTGCAATTTTGCCAGTTTATAGAGAAATTACTTGCCTTCATACTGATTTTTTTTTTTTCAGAAATGTTATGACTTAAGCTGTTTGTGTGTGACAGCGCAAATAGTGAGGAAGCGAGTGTTGGTCGATTATGTGTTGCCAGCAATTGCACAGGTGCGATTTTGTACACCTATAACCCTTTTAATCCATTTTAAGTTTTTTCTCTATATTCATATTCTTATAAAATAAACATCAACTATTATCTGTAAATACAATAAAGAGTAATGTTCAATACATCTATACAGATTACGGGGTATTACAATGTCGACAGACATAGCCTAGGGGTTTAATTATATGGAGAGAGATACTGTAAGTGTTCATAGATTAATCATCTGCCTCTAGTGTCGGTAGTATATAGAAAGGAGGTATTTAGGTAATCAGGTTGACTGGTGGCAACCAGAATCGATAGAGTCGTGAGGCGATGGGAAGCTCTTTGCCACTATTGTTGATAATGTTACTGTCGACGATGAGGAGGGAGGTCGTAGAAGTATCGTAGTTTTATGGCTGCCCCTCTATCACCAGAGGAGAGTAACGTGAGCTGCTGCCAGTAAAATGGTGAGGTGTCAATTAGAGTTAATAGGTAAGTCTCTCTCTTTCTCATTTTTCCACCTCTGTGTGTTCTTTTATCGTAAGTGAGGTGAGAGATTAACTCTAGCTACAGTGACAAACTCCAAAAGAAGAGGCAACTACAAGAGGAAATGTCATGGAACTCATCCAAACGAAGAAGGGAGCTGTATTACCCACCAAGTAAGAATATAAAACCATAAAAAAAGAAGCCATCTATAAAATCACACAGCTATGACATGTATGAAAATATACCTCCAAAGAACCTTAGGATCATTACAAAAATAAACCAGTTATGGATGCTGTCCTGTTCCCTACAAAATACCACACCCATGTGGCGAGGTTGGAATTCCCTTGTTCACCATGACCACCTTCCACAGTAGGATATAGGATATGTTGAAAATATAGAGTTACCACCAACCAGACTGGATGTTGTAAAAGAAACACTTTCCATAGCAGAGAAAGTGACACAAGAATGTGGTGACAGGTATGCTACTGTGCATTATGATCCAGCAATTGCTAAGCCTGCCCTCCAGATTCAAGCACAAGAATCCCCCAAGTATGACAATGTCTTCATCTGCTTTGGGAGATGCCATATTTCAATGGCATATTTTGGTTCACTGGGCTACCTTCTTGAATTATCTGGCTGTCCTGAAGTATTGTGCAGTGCTGATGTACAAGTCTCTGGTTCTGTGCAAGTTATTTTGAGCGGAATGCATTTTAATCGCCGTAAAAGGCTGCACCCTCATTTTGCAAAGGCTTTGCAGATTTTGCACTTCTGTCGGTTTGCTGAAGTACATTGGGTAATGTCTGTTGAAGTAAAGACTAGAGTGAATTCCCTTGCTGAAAACCCACCACAGGAATTTCTGTCATGAATCCTTCAGTCTGAGGCATGTAACAACATACTAGAAGAATATACCCGATTCACTGATAGGACAAGACGTTGTGAGAATGGGAAAACTGCTATGTTCTTGATACGTTGATCTGGTGCATGTGTACTTGCTACTTGAAAGTCCTTGTCGGACAAATGATATAGATCAGTACATCCATGCCCTTGAAAAGATGTGTCTCAACTTTTTTACAACTCATCAGCCTAATTATGCTAGATGGATGACAAAATATCACCTGCATTTGTTGAACATGAAGGGCACTCATGAAGGTATTCGAGCTACATTTGAAGGTGGGGCTATCTCCATTTGTCACACACCAAAGAGTTTCTCTCGCATTGCCAGACTTAACACTTGAACAAACTGTTGATAAAGATGCGGCATCCAGACAAGGTGGTATTGCAGCATTCACCCAGTGTGTTAAGGCTAGGAAAAGATGGAGACTTACGATACTATATCTTTCAGAGGTGCTGTTGTAGGAAGTTTCATTGAAATGGCTGGCCTTACTCTTACTGACAGTTTCACAAGATTAAGCCACCTAGAATCTAAGGGATAAGTCATACTTAAAATCAGTCATACAAATCCTGGAGAAAACCTCAAATCCATTTCAAGAAAATCTTCCTGTCCTCTAATGTCTCATTACTGGCTGAGCAACTTTAACTGATGCACAGGATGATCTTACTGATGTCGGAAATATTGGAAGTAAATGGTGTCAAGGGTATGTAACAGAGTGCAAGAATGATCTATAACGTTTTGAACAGCCAATCAAACCCCGCAAAATCAAAAACTTCACGGATGATGCATTAAAGACAAAGCTTTCATCCAAAGACCAAAAGATAAAAGAAATTCAGTGCACACTTGACATCTTTGGTAGATTGCTCTTCCTTGCAGCAATAGAGAAGTTAAACTGGCTAATGTCTTGTCATTTCCATTCACTCAAGTTCCCTTGCCACTCTGCCACATTGCTGGGGCAATAAACAAGACTGACAAATCAACCTTAATGAAGAAGCTAGAAGCAGAGGTGACTGCCAACACACAGCCTGTCCATACTGTTGTCTACATTCTTGATGCCATGTTTTTTCTTTGCGCTCTTCTAGAACTACCTCAAACCTTTGGCATCATTGACAGAGTGAAACTTCAGTAGGCTTGTTCCTTTTCTAAAGTCATCCATATTGTCTGTGACACCTATACCGAGAGTCCATTAATCAAAGACTACACATGGGAAGAGAGAGGAAACAATGATGCAAGGTACACGATTACTGGACCATCTCAACGAAGAGCACTTCAATTGGGCCCTATTATCAGCTTCTTTCAAGACTGCACGTCTGCATTTTCTTTGAGATGAATGGGCATCTTTGAGTTACATCAATGTTTTAGAAGGTCGTACAGTTAATTTCGCCCGTGACAACAGTTGTTACTTGTAGAGAACCCGAGTTGGAGCTACAAATATGCAGACAATGAAGGCCGTGAGAAGCGAGCATGCGGAGGCAGACACCAGAGTAATCCTTCATGCTGATTTTATTGGAAAACAAAGCCATGGCAATCCACTGACTGTAGTAGTACGTAACAGTGATACAGATGTCTTCATACCATTACTTCATTATGTGAGCAGTTTGATTTTTTTTAAATAACAGAACAGAGGAAGGAAAAGCAAATGAAAAAAAAATCCATATACGAGATTACAGGTGTCCTCCATTCATGAAATATCTGTAACAGTTGGACTCGAACAGCTGTAGGTTGATGTTTGGATGGAAACAACTCTGGGGAAGCGAGTTCCAGAGAGATGCAGTTCGGGGAATAAAAGAATTCTGATAGGCGGATGTTCTGCAATATGGCTGTGTGACATTCCAGTCATGAGTGCTGCCAGATGCCCGTGTAGCACGAGGGAAGGCATGGAGAGGCGGCACAATGGACACAACTTTGTCTGAGCACTTGCCATAAAAATATCTGTAAAACAATGCAATGCAAGGGAGGCAACATTCCTTCTTACTCTTGGGGGATGTAAATTATTTGTAATAGCAGGGTTATTAATAATTCCAACAGCTTTCTTCTGAATTTTGTCTAGTTGTTTTAATGCAACCTCTCCACATCCATTCCACAAGGGTGAGCAATATTCAAGCTGAGAGCGCACATGACTCATGTAAATTAAAGCTATCTGCTCGTTAGTGAAGAAGTTACGGATTCTGTGTAATAATCCAAGTTTTTTTGAGGCGGTTTTAGCAAGAGATCTGACATGAGAGGTCCAGCTGAGGGCACTTGAGTGTGATGCCAAGAATTTCAATACTTTTGGAGAGAGGAATATTAGTAGCACTGAAGGTAATATATCAATCAGGTAATACCTGTCTATTAGTAAATTGTACATATGTGGTTTTACTTGCATTAAATGGGAACAAGGTTGTTTTGTCCCCATTCTTTGATCATGGATAAGTCTTGATTTATGGAGATGGCTGTGCTGAGTTGAGAATTGGAGATATCAGACTTTGTAAATGGGTGTCTGAGCGTGAATGAACTGTGAAGTGTTGAGTCATCTGCATATGAATGGATGGGATTGTGGGTGACAGATAAAAGATCATTAATATGAACCAGGAACTGGGTTGGTGCCAACTGATCCCTGTGGCACGCTGGTGATAACTGAGTGGAAATTGGAATATACATCATCTACTTTAACTCATTTTTCTGTCGCTGAGATATGAGTCAAGCAGGGGAACAAAAGACGTTAGTCCATAGCAATAGAGTTTGGACAGCAGGGAACGATGCCATACTCAGTCGAAAGCCTTAGAAATATCAAGGGCTACTGCGTAAGTTTCTCCATATAGGTCAATTGATTGATGCATGGTATGAGTCAGGATATTGAATATGTCAATGGTGGATCTTTCGTGGCGATAACCGTATTGTTTATCGGTGATTAAGTTGTTGACTTCAAGATGTTTAACTATGTGCTTATTGATTAAAATTTCAAATACTTTACCAAGAGATGTGACAGCTATTGGTCTGTAATCAGAGGGGTCAGAGAAACTTCCTTTCCTTGGACTTTGGTGGATATTGGCTCCTTTCCATGAATTAGGGAATGAAGAACTACGTATGCATAGTCTGAATAGTTTAGCAAAAACAGATGCAAGTTAAATGGAAGGTATTCCATCTAGGCTTGGAGCTTTGTTGGTAGATAAATTGTCTAGGATGGATTTTACGTATCTTGTCTGTATTTTAAGTGGAATAATTTAGGGAGAGTCAAGTTCTAGTACTAGGACGTTCTGACTGACTTCCTCCAAGGTAGAATTTCTGGCAAATGTACTGGCAAAGATATTTGCTTCCCTATGTGGGTCATTTGTAATGTTGCCATCTGAAGACTTTAGTGGAGGAATGGATGATGACTTGTTAAAGTTATTATTGAAGGAATTAAGAGTTGACCAGAATATTCTATTGTCATTAGGGTTGTTAAGTAGTTTTGATGCTGGTTTATGAAGAAAGTTTTATATAGCGAGATTTATTACAGCTTTTGCATGATTTCTAGCAGTTTTAAATTGACAGAGTGATTCAGACGTTTTTGTTTTTAAGTAAGTGTTATATGCCAATGACTTCTGCGCTGTTACCATCTGGTTGGATACTGGCACAAACTCAAACAACACAAGATGCTTGATCACTGTTTCAGCACTAGCCCAGACTCTGACATCATTAGTGTGTTCTGCTCCATGCATTCACTGGGAGTGACTACACTGCTTCATTTCTTGGTAATGCCAGAAAAAGGCCCTATGATTCCTTGCTTCAGAGTGCTCAAGATACAGCACCATTTAGTGAATTAGGAACGAGTGAAGATGTGAAACCCAAGGTCTCTGCTGTCCTAGAATAATTTGTTTGTGGTATGTTTGGAGACCACAGTAAAACAGATGTGAGTAATGCAAGATTCATTATTTTCAAGACTCTTTACTCTCCTCAAAATAAAGAATGTCCATTGAATAAGATGAAATCTAGTGATCCTGGGTGTTTGCCACCCTGCAAGGATGTTCCTCAGCAAACGATAAGGACAATCTATGTTGCACATGTGTGAGAAATGCAAGAAATCCCAGTCCAGTTAAATACCCAGCACACAACCACGGATGGCGCATTACAGACGAGAAAAAATAGAGATTGGTTTCAAGGCCCACAATATCCTGAGAACCGTGGCGATATATTTACAAAATCGCTTTAGTTAATGATAATGAAATGACACATGCAGTGCTTCATCTAAAGAAGATATTGATACTGGAAATTAATACAGTACTGTAAATAATTAGTGAACACTTATAAGTTTCAAGTGAAAATAATCTAAGAATATTTAGAATACATGATTTAGAATAAACGCAGTTTGTGAATACGAATTTATGTATTTGAGTACAAATAGCTTTTTCTTTCCAAAAGTTAGTTAATTATGTTAATGGAGCACTTGCATAATATAATAATTAACTTCCATAATGAAACAGAACTTGTAATGGTCAACTGCAGTAACACAGTGTCAGGTGGTTTGGCTTGGCAGCCTTAACCCGTGCGCCACATGCTTCCTCATTATTTGCTCTGTCACACACAAACAACTTAAGTCACCCCATTTCTGTAAAAAAAAAAAAAAAAATCAGTATATAGGCAAATAAATTCTCTATAAACTGACAAAATTGTGCACATATAGGTTGAAAACAAGAACATTGCAGTCTATTAAATCCTAACATACATAAATATACAGTATTGACAATCTCTGACATTCATATCAATTTTTCGAAATGAAATACTGTTCCTAGGTATTTTACTTACTATCAAAGAAAGGAATATCATGTTTTAAATGCAACAAATCCCATTTCGATATCTTTATTTGTAAGGGAGCAGTGTTAAGTAGAATACATTTATGAAAATTTTATTGTGATTATTTGATCTTTGACCTGAGCTGGGTACACTTAAGTAATGACTTTTCTTGTAGCCCTGAGTATACTATTTCTTAAAAGAACAACCGAACACCTGGTCACTTCCGGCGATTAAATCACCCTTGGCTCTTACTCTAATAGGGACAGAGTTGAGGAACATTTTATAACCCATCATCGTCATCACCCATTTACAGTATATCGGTGCCACCATATGAATCCTTCCTCTCCAGCACCGTGTGTGTTCTAAAAACAAGTATAAATTTAAAATTAATTGCACTGTGGCTAAATTTTATTGAAATATGTTATGTTACGTTACTTTACTATTGTAAAAAATTTCTCACAGTGGAAATGAACAATAATAATCGTCTTTTTTTTACAGTTATGAGGTTCTCAACTCATGAAAGCAGTCTCAGATTTCAAGATTTCGCCTTTACTTTTAAAAGATCTTATTAGGTATGATAGAAATGAGAGTGAAAAAAAAATGGAGTACTGTATCTCGGCCTCCCTTGCATCGTTTGTGGTCGCATATTTAGAAAGAAATATGCAAGTAATTTTGCACCTGAATCAGTAAATTATTTGGATTTGCAGAAGCTATATCAGCATGACAAGATCCATCTTTTCCGTTCCTTTGTATTTATAAAAAATATGTAAATAAATAATATCCCTTCAGAAACTTGTTTTTGTTGGGAGAACATGAGACATTGTTCCAGATGTACAAACGGAGTTGGTGTCCCTTAACTCGCTTCAGGCGGGCAAAACAGTAGCAGTGGTTGGATATTGGCACGTACGGTACTGAACACTTTCCGAGACCTTACGGGAGACGGAGTTACCTATCTCGCTAAGGGAGTCCTACCCGCCGTAGCGGCGGCCTACTTTCGGCGACCCAGAAATATGATGGATTAAGCATTTTCTATTATTTATGTTGTACCGTATTATTTCAATATAGTTGGTAAATGTGCAGTGGTGCTGTACAATAGTGTACAATACTGGACAGCAATGTACAGTGTACAGAAGAACTGAACGAGTATCATTATTGTGAAGAAGTGTAAGGTGGTCAATTGTTTTGCACAGTACTGTACAGGTACAATGTCGTACATTAGTCTTGTACAGTGGTTCACTGTGTATTGTATAATACAGTAATGTAACGGTTATAAAGAACTGTACAGTATGCAGCAGCATTGTACAGTGGTGTAAGTGTAAATCAGTGCTGTAATGTATAATTGTTGCACAGCATTGTAGAGTAGTGCACATTATGCATTAAAGTTGTACGGTATTGTACAGGAGTGAAGAGTGTACATTAGAGTTGTACAGTATTAAACGGGAGTGATGTGTACATTAGAGTTGTACATTATTGTACTTCTGTGCAGTGTAGTCAGACAGTACTGCTCAGCAGTGTACAGTATACATTTGAGATATATAATAAAGTGTGCAATGTACATTAGTGTACAGCAATGAACAGTTATCATTAGTGCTGTACAGCACTGTATAGCATTGTACAAATGTGTACAGGGATATGTGTTGCAAAGTCTTGCACAGTAATGTGCAGTGTACATTATTTTTGTACAGTAGTGTACAATGTACACTAATGTGGTGCAATAGCATCGTATACTAATGTTTCACAGTACTGTACAGTGTAAATTTGTTGTACAAGTGTACATTGTAAATTAGTTTATGTACAGCTGTTCAAGTCCAGTTGTTACAGATTTTTAATGAATGGAGGAAGGACGCCAGTAATCTGGTGTATGAATTATTATTTTTTTTATTCATTTGTTTTTCCTTCCTCTGTTCTGTTAATTAAAAAAAAAATGTAGGCTATATTAGTGCTGTATTTTATTTCAGTGTAGTTACCATATTGTCGTACAGTAGTGTGCAGTATACAAGTGTTGTACAGTATTACTTATAGTATACTGTACATTAGTGCTGTACAGTAGTGTACACTGAACATTAGTCTTTACACAGTAGTGTACAGTGTGCAAAACTACAGTATTGTAGAGTCCATCAACGTTGTATAATAATGTAAAATGCATATTAGTTTGCACAGTGATGATCAATATTCATTCTGTAGAGTACGGTGTATATTAGCACAGTACAGAGGTGTACAATGTACATTAGTGCTGTGCAGTAGTGTGCATTAATGTACAGTAGTGTTCAGTGTTACAGTAGTGCTGTACAGTAGTGTGCACTATGGTTTACATTGCACTGTAGTGTTGCATAGTAGTGTACAGGTACATTACTGCTATAAAATACTGTAGAGTGGACAGTTATATTGCACAGTAGTATACAATGTGAACTTTTGTTGTACAGTTGTGTACTTTGTACACTAGGATACAATGTTCGGTAACGTTATTCAGTATTGTAGTCTCCAACAGTGTACAAGGTAGTGTTGTACATTACTGTACAGTACAGTAGTGTACAGTGTAGTGTTACAGTCGTGTCTACTGTATGAGTGTTGTACTATATGGCAATGCACTGTTGGGTCTGAAGAGTAATCCCATAGTACCATTGCCTGTAGGACAAAAGTCACGTGTGACAAGAGGCCCTGTTTATATACGAGTGTTTCTCATGATAGGTAAGGTTAAGTTAAGGTCTGGTTAGGTTAGTTATGGCACGTTGTTTCGTTAGGTCAGGTTATGGTACGGCTAGTTTAGGTTAGGTCATGTTATATTGTTAGATAAGGTTAAGGTAAACCTATTGTAGGCTAGATTGTTTGGTCAGGTTAGGTTACTGTAAGATAATGATGAATTAAACAATGAGTTTAAAAATCTTACTTGTCCTACGGGGCTTTGGTCTTGGGGACTTTTGACGTGCGTGCGTGCGTGCGTGTGTGTGTGTGTGTGTGTGTGTGTGTGTGTGTGTGTGTGTGTGTGTGTGTGTGTGTGTGTGTGTGTGTGTGTGTGTGTGTGTGTTTAAAGGAGGGCCCTTGTCCTATGGAGGCTTATGTCCCACACCCATTGTAGTGCAGACTTGTGCACAGTGCTTTATAGTGTTCTTGAGTCCAGTGTACAGCAGTGTTGTACAGTTGTATAGTACTAACTGTGCAGTATAATGCAATTAGTACAACAGTGTTGCACAGTAATAGTAATGTACAGTACTGTTGCACTGCAGCAGCATACAACAGTAGCTGCACAGAAATACTATTGTTCTGTAATCCAAGATTAAGTACAGCCAGTGTTTTATTCCAATGTGAAATGGCTTGGCCCCCTCCCCTCCCATTCTTTTAAAATTCTCATCAGCAGATACTCAGAGTTTCCGGACACGATGACTAGAAGGAGCCTATAGGGAGAGCATCAACCTGCTCTGTGACTTGCCAAAGAGATCAACTGGAAGAGGAAAATTTCCCCTGAACACTGTGAGGTCTCCCCTGTCCTCACTGTACGGTCCTCTTTCGATGGCATGGGAAATGTTCTAGCATAGCCAGAAACTGGTTTAGTACGGCGCTGTTACAGCGCCCATACAGGGGCGTGTAAATACTTTCGGCCCATGGGATGATTCTGCACACAATTTACACTTTCAGCCATGGCCGGATTACCAGGTATAGGCAAAATGAGCAACTGCCTATCAGGCCACGGCCTCTCACAGACCATCCAGACTTCCAGGCCGGAATAAATATACGTTTTGGGCATCCAAATAAGGACCATCACCCATCAGGCCATCAAAAAAAGGCCATTATTGGTCATGCCAAAATTTCACTGGAAGTTTTTTTTTTTTTTTAATAACAGAACAGAGGAAGGAAAAACAAATGAATTAGAAAAAAAAATCCATACGCCAGGTTACTGTTGTCCTCCATTCATGAAATATCTGTAACAGTTCGACTTGAACAGATGTAGATTGAAATTTGGAGGGAAACAACTCTAAGGGAGCTAGTTCCAGAGAGATGCAGTTCGGGGAATAAAAGAATTCTGATAGGCAGAAGTTCTGCAATATGGCTGTGTGACATTCCAGTCATGAGTCCTGCCAGATGCCCGTGTAGCACGAGGGAAGGCATGGAGAGGTGGCACAATGGACTCTACTTCGTCTGAGCATTTGCCATAAAAATATCTGTAAAATAATGCAATGAAGGCAACATTCCTTCTTACTCGTAGGGGAAGTAAATTATATGTAATAGCAGTTATTAATAACTCCAACAGCTTTCTTCTGAATTTTGCCTAGTTGTTTTAATGCAACCTCTCCACATCCATTCCACTAGGGTGAGCAATATTCAAGCTGAGAGCGCACATGACTTTTGTAAATTAAAGCTATCTGCTCGTCGGTGAAGAAGTTACGGGTTCTGTATAATAATCCAAGTTTCTTTGAGGCAGTTTTAGCAAGTGATCTGACATGAGA
>JAGKTI010022471.1:0-15245 GCA_018397915.1 Birgus latro
CAGTCGGTCTCCCGATGTAACTTCACATGCTCCTTTCAAATAACTCAGTTCAACTGCTCTTGTTTTTGATTTGTGTGCTTCCATCCAGGTCTAAGGTTCGCTTCCATACGTTATAGTTGGTAACACAATACTGTCATGCAGTGACTTTTTTATATCCATGCTCACTTCCCTATTTCTTTTCATTGCTTTCAAAGAACCAGCAACCTTTCTTCTTTGCTGTACCCTATCAAGCACTTTATCCTGAAAACTTCCAGCATACTCATCACACTACCCAAGTAGTTAAATGCATTTACGTTTTCCATTTCCTTACCATCCAGCCTCACTGTGCACTCAGTGACTTCACATCTCTCGAAGACCACAACTTTACCTTCCTTTACATTCACCTTTAGATTCCCAAACTCATGCGCCAAACCTTGCAGTTCCCTTTCGTCTTCATTTAATAATACAGTATCATTTGCAAACAAAAGAATAGGAAGTTTCCAAATGTTGCCCTTTCTCATTAGAGCCACTCCACCTTCCACTGCCCTACCTTATATCTCTTTTATAACCTCATCCAAATACAGATTGGATAACCATGGAGACATGACACATCCCTGTTTCAGTCCAACATGCAGACAGAAGGATTCACTCAGTTCTCCATCCACACGCACTGCAGCCCTAACACCTTCATTCATAGCCTACTAGTCCAGTAGATATTGGGACGAACTTACAAATGTTGTCTATAGTTTTGATCTTGGCGTCATTTGAAAGCTAAGAATGTGCAGATTAAGAATCTGTCAGGTGCCCTCTTGTCACCCTTGAGCATTTTGCATAATTCAAGATGGCGTCCAAGATGGCAGTCACATTAGAAATAAGTTGCTTTCACAAAGCAGTTCACATTTGAATTGTGTAAGTTTGCATATTTTTTTTGGTAATTGTGTACCAAAACCTTGTGAGAAGCATTTGCAACCAGACATTGTATGATAATGCAGATAATTAAGATGGGGTCGTTAATGACGCAAGAAATAACAATTTGATAAAAAAAAAATTAATCAAATCACGTCTGAATTCTGATGAAGTATTAAACCAAATCATGTTTCTAATATTTCAAAACAGGAAAAAATTTATTGGTATGCACCACAAATTGCATGTAAAGCTTCCACGTAGCTTAAAATGAACATTAATCAACACTTTACAAATGCTGAATCACCATGGAAATACGAAATTTACGACCAACACAGCAGTGAAATTCTACCTATAAATGGCTAAACTGTACATCCATAAAACTGCCAAACCAAAATCACATTTCTTAATTAGGCCTAGATATTGAGAAAAAAAAGTTGTCTTGTGAAATGATATGTGGAGTGTCCGGCATGATGCATCTTCACTTTTGCAGCTGAACTGTGTTAACTTTAATACATTGTCTGGTGCTATAGGGATATTTGGAGGCACTGTTACAGGATCTAAGGACTTGTTTGCATTATTTTTTATCCATCCAATATTTTCAACGTCCATGCTTGGGGGTTGAGGGTCCTTCACTGATTTTCAAATGCATGCTTGGTACTGGGCACGCTTGACATTCTCTGCAGAAGATTCATTCGTAGGTGGAGAGAGTTAAGATTTGGTGTCGTTGTTCTTTCCTTGCCAAGCTTTGATGACCAAAGCGTCACACAAGCCTCTAACTTGCTGTCACAGTGTGGAACTCTGTAACATGCAACCATGAATTTCGTGGCTTGTTTCGCCACTTCTGACATTGGTGCATGAGTGTCCCCATGAAGTGACAACGACAACCCAGAATGCAATGCCTTTAGCACAGCACCTTTCCCTATACCATAACTACAAGCCAAAATGTCACATCCAGGCAACATTTGAGCCATAAGCAAATTCTCTATTATTGTTTTACGCTTGTCAGCTCTCATTTTTATGTCAATGACAGCTCTGTTTTTTATCGGTGATTCCATAATTACCGTTGTAGTGATATTTTCTGTCAGATTGTAATACAACAGGAGGTGAAAACATCAGTATCATCTGAGATTACAGCAATTCCTTGTGGAGACTCTTGAAGAAAGAAAAATTGTTGTATGATAATAACATCATCCTTTACATGGGTAATATCCGTGTCATGCCTATATACCACCGCACCACCATTACTGATCTCAGTGGGAGTTGCCTTTTGACCTGTTGTTATTAATTTGTGGTTTTGAAGGCTCTTCTAATGGAATTCAGAATCATTGCTCAGTTGTTCTCTACAACACCCAGAACCACCTTCTGTGGTGGTAATGCTGTATCCAGACCTAGTTTATGAGATCTACTTGCATCCTTTGTCCTAGATGACTTGGCTGTGGCTTTGATGCTGTAGTCATAGTATCGATCAAATACCAGGTACACATCTTGTGATGAGAAACGCTTCTGTAAGAGACACTTAAAGTTCTGAATGTAGTTTCCAACTTTTCCGCCAGCTGGCCAGTGGACCACCCAAAGTAAAGCAGAGTCATCAATTGCAGCAGCATCTACACTACTTGTTATCCTAGCAGATACCTCCACTTCAACTGCTTCTTTAGAGTAGCTCTCGCCTTGGTGATGCACATTTAACCAGTGTCTGTGAACATAGATGCTGGCACAGGTGCCAATTCATGTGTTAGAACATTGCAAATGTGTATGTCACGAGAACTTGACTGTATTCCTATTAAACGTGAGTAAATGAGTGAAGTGTCAAATACTTTTACTTCACCAGTTTTCACATGCTTCTTTGTGACAGCCATGCTTGTGAATCTCTTTTTGGATAGTGTTATAGAAACCATCGGGCCACCCACCTTCAAAACCCTGCATTTACTGTGTTCCATTTGCCAATGAATTGTGTACATTCACGGACCGCGAACATACTCTGCCTGTAACTAGAATCACAATGTTCTCAGGGTGCTGCTCTGGATCAAGTGAATCAATGACCATCTGGAGTTTCATTCTTATTGCATCTCTATCTTGGGCATCACTTTTTATGCGTGCACTGCTCCCCTTCTTTGTGAATGGTTTGTGATATTTGGCTGTTCCCCTCAGTCACGTCAGAAAGGCTAGCATCTACTGAGCTGCAAATATGAAGACCAGGAGCCCACACCAGTAAATATACAAGATGCCTAACAAAAAAAAAAAATGTAAGGAAGATACATATACAGGAATAATGAGTACAGCAGAAGCAAGTATGCAAAAATGCAATGAACCAGTGTAGTGAAATCATCATTTCGCCATTTCATTTGCTAACTTGATTTAGATGACTGATCAGAAAAGCATTTCTGTACAAAATATTTTCATTTTCAAGTCATTCATGGACACTGTATCATTGCTGTGCATGTTGTTTGGTTTTTGAAACTTCATTCCACCACATTTCGTAATTGGTGACCATCTTGGACGTTATTTTAAATTACTCAAAATGCTCAAGGGTGACAATGGGGCACCCGGCAGATTCTTAATTTATGACACAAGAACAAAACTATAGACAGCATTTGAAGGTACCCCCTAAAATCTAGACTTAATTGCCAGACTATACTCTTCATGGCATTCAACAGCTTCCCATTTACTCCATAATTATAAATACTTTCTACATTCCTTGTCTATCCGCCCTCATATACTTTCTCTAAATCCATGAAGGCTGCGTACAGCTTGTTTCCCTACTTTAGAAACTTTTCCACTAAACACGTCGGGATGAATATCTGATCTACACAACCTCTTGTTTTCATAAAACCTCACTGTTCTTCTCCACCTTATTCCTCTTTCATTTCCCACAATCTGTCAGTAAGTATCCTACTGTATACTTTTCCTATTATATTAAGAAGATAAATGCCCAAATGATTACCACACACTCCTTTTTCCCTTATTCCTTTGTACAGGTTGTAGATTCCTGATTTCCAATCCGCTGGGACCCTACTGTCTCCCAGGTCAGTCGGCACAACTTCCACATCCATTCTCCTACTATATCTCCCCCATGCTTCAGCATTTCACCACACAATCCATCAACTCCTGGTGATTTCCCCAGCTTGACCTTCTTCATTGCTTCTGCAACTTCCATCCTAATGATCTCTTCCTCCCTTCCCATCTCCCTCCTCTCCCAGCCATTCCCCAGCAGTCTCCCTAAATGTCATTCATAATATAGCTGACTCCTTATAGCCACCTACAGTAACTCTCAAGGGTAGTGTGCAACCCCTAAATTTTCTTTAAATCCAATGAAGGTTGTAGAGTCGAATTTTCTTTTACAGTGTAATAATTTTCACAGTCGGAAACATATTACTACTACATCAAATTCTAGCACAACCCTACAGCCTACCCACACATTCACCCACACTTACCCACACAATCTGCCCCCACACACTCATCCACCCACGCTGCCCCATGACATCCACACACCCTCCCATCCCTGCCAACCGATCCCACCTATCCTACCCACACACCTCGTTCATCTGCCAATCTCACCAATTCGTGTATCCAATGGACCCATTCTAATACCGATTTAGATGCGTTTTTTTTTTTTTTTGTAATAGGGCTCTGATCTCCAACATGTTGACCAGATCAGTGGCCTGATTAACTCCAATTATGGCTATCAGAGGCAGCAGTTAAGCACTTCAAGCAACAAAAATCAATTCCCAGTTAAACACGACCCCTGCTAGAACTCTAGATCTTTTTCCCTTGACTTCCTTAGCAGACAAATACACTTACATACAGAGTCATTTTCATAAAAAAATACAGATAAGGCTAACAGGTTATTCGATGTTGCATGGGAAAAATATCTGGCCATACATACCGGCATTGTTTGAGAGCCTAGGTCCTAATTCCCAGTGAGAAACAACCCCCAGTATCGTGTTATGCCAAGTGGACCTTTGTTCCTCCCTTGGCCTTTTTCCCCGGGGATATATTTCCTCTGGGCCGATTCCTACCATTTACCTATTCACCCCATGGACCTATATTCCCACTACCTATCCACCCACCCACCCACCCACCCAGTGCATGCACCCACCCACCCACCCACAATCTAATCCCCATGGACCTACGAGTACTTACCCTCTCAGACACCCTTCCCACCCAGTCCACGCACCCAGCTACCTATTCCTCAATGACCTATTTTGCCACTATCCATCCACCCACCCTGTCCATTCAACCCTCCACCCTTCCCATGCTTACCAAGCACCCACATACTCCCCATTGACATATTTCCCACCGTCCACCAACTCACCCAACCTTCCCACTCACTTACCCCTTCCAATTCACTTACTCTTCCCACCCACCCACCCACTCAACCAACCCCGTCCACCTTCCCAGTACCACTCTGCCCACTCATTCACCCCCACTCGTTCACCTGTCTTGCACACACACTCACCCACCCACAACTCTCCACCTTACCCCATCACGCCCACCCACACTGCTCCATGCTGCCACACTTACCCACGCTGCTCCATGCTACGCCACCACACTCATCCACTCTGCTCCATGCTGTCCCATCACACCCACCTACCCAACCCATACACCCTGCTCACCCAACACATCCACCCTCCTCACACACCCTACACACCCTTCTCACCCACCTCGTTGACCAGCCAATCCCACCCATCCACCCACCCAAGCGATCTGTTGTAATATTTATATGGTTACAGGAGACAGTTAAAACTGCACGGTAATTGTCTCCTGAGCTCGACCATGTTGATTTGAATTAGTGACTTACTTTGTTGTACTTCTACCCATCCAAGACACAACTTTAACAGCTTTAAACCACACAAATGAATTCCTGGTAAAAATTTACCCCTTTCAGAATCCTTCTAAATGCTCTAGATTTTTCTTCCTTCATTTCTGTAGTGGACCAATACACAGGCAAGCACACATTTCAAAATGCAGATAAGACTTGCATGGAACCCAGTGTTGCCTGGGTAAGAAAAATCTTACCGTGCATACTGCCATTGCCTGAGACCCTGGGAGTCCATTCCCCTGAGGGAGACGAGTCCTGGGGTCCAGTTTTATCCACTGGACCCTATAGCCAACAGACACACAGACCGAGATACTTTTTGAAAATCTAGAAAAGATTACAAAAGACCAACAGTTGTGATGGAAAATTACCTTTGCTAAATATCACCACACAGGTTTTGAATGTAAGAGTTCTATCATGTATTGACTGTGGATGGTAGGTTCAGTGTCCATGTGTATATGATGTATGACGACATTTGTACAGCATATGAGGACGGCTGGGCCTTATGGAACGGACAGTATAAGTTATGATCTGTTCACTATTAAGTCTTTTTTTCTTAATCAGAATGTAATCATCAAGAAACAGTAGGAAGAAAAATAGAAACGATGCCCTCCAGTTGTTAGAGTTAATGTTTTTGTCTGAGTAAAAGAAGGGGATACTTGTTACAATAAATAAACACAGTTGTATGATAATGATAGTTACGATGGTACTGACGATTAAAACGAGGTCGATGACGACAACGATGATACCGAAGTTCACAGTGACAGTGTTGATGATGTAATGATGATAATCTTATATTTTTTTTTTTAATAACCGAACAGACAAAGGAAAACACATGAATTAGGGAGAAAAAAAAAGATCCATACACCAGGTTACTGGTGTCCTCCATTCATGAAATATCCGTAACAGTTGGACTTGAACAGCTGTAGATTAAAGTTTGGAGGGAAACAACTCTAAGGAAGCGAGTTCCAGAGAGATGCAGTTCGGGGAATAAAAGAATTCTGATAGGCGGAAGTTCTGAAATATGGCAATGTGACATTCAAGTCATGAGCGCTGCCAGATGCCCGTGTAGCACGAGGGAAGGCATGGAGAGGTGGCACAATGGACGCATCTTTGTCTGAGCATTTGCCATAAAAATATCTGTAAAATAATGCAAGGGAGGCAACATTCCTTCTTACTCTTAGGGGAGGTAAATTATTTGTAATAGCAGGGTTATTAATAATTCCAACAGCTTTCTTCTGAATTTTGTCTAGTTGTTTTAATGCAACCTCTCCACATCTATTCCACAAGGGTGAGCAATACTCAAGCTGAAAGCGCACATGACTTTTGTAAATTATAGCTATCTGCTCGTCTGTGAGGAAGTTATGGACTCTGTATAATAATCCAAGTTTCTTTGCGGCGGTTTTAGCAGGTGATCTAATATGAGAGGTCCAGCTGACGGCACTGTTAAGTGAGACGCCGAGAATTTCAATACTTTTGGAGGCAGGAATATTAGTAGCATTGAAGGAAATATATGAATCAGGCAATATCTTCCTATTAGCAAATTACATATATATGGTTAAACTAGCATTAAATGAGACAAGGTTGTTTTGTCACCATTCACTTATCATAGATAAGTCTTGATTTATGGAGATGGCTGTGCTGAGTTGAGAATTAGAGATATCAGACTTTGTAAATTGGTGACTGAGTGTGAATGAAATGTGAAGTGTTGAGTCGTCTGCATATGAATGTATGGGATTGTGGGTGACAGATAAGAGATCATTAATATGAACCAGGAACAGAGTTGGTGCCAGAACTGACCCTTGTGGCACGCCGGCGTTAATTGAGTGGAAATTGGAATATACATCATCTACTTTTACTCTTATTTTTATGTCGTTGAGATATGAGGCAAGCAGAGGAACAAAAGACGTTATTCCATAGCAAGGGAGTTTGGAGAGCAGGGAATGATGCCATACTCTGTCGAAAGCCTTGGAAATATCAAGGGCTACTGCGTGAGTTTCTCCATATAGGTCGATTGATTGATGAATGTTATGAGTCAGGATATTAAGTATGCCAATGGTGGATCTTTCGTGGTGATAACCATATTGTTTATCGCTAATTAAGTTGTTGGATTCGAGGTGTTTAACTATGTGCTTATTAATTGAAATTTCGAATACTTTACCAAGAGAAGATGTGACAGCTATTGGTCTGTAATCAGAGGGGTCAGAGGAACTCCCTTTCTTTGGAATTGGGTGGATATTGGCTTCTTTCCATGAACTGGGGAATGAAGAAATACGTATGCATAGTCTGAATAGTTTAGTAAGAACAGGTGCAAGTTCTGGGGGACATTTTTTCAAGACAATTGGAGGAATTCCATCTGGGCATGGAGCTTTATTGGTAGGTAAATTGTCTAGGATTGATTTTACATATCTTGTCTGTATTTTAAGTGGGGCAATTTCGGGAGTGTCAAGTTCTAATACTGGGACGTTCTGACTGACTTCCTTCAAGGTAGAATTTCTGGCAAATGTGCTGGCAAAGATATTTGGTTTCCTAAGTGGGTAATTTGTAATGTTGCCATCTGAAGACTTTAGTGGGGGAATGGATGGTGACTTGTTAAAGGTATTATTGAAAGAAATAAGAGTTGACTAAAATATTCTATTGTCATTAGAGCTGTTAAGTAGTTTTCATGCTTGATTATGAAGAAAGTTTGATTTAGCGTGATCTATTACAGATTTTGCATGGTTTCTAGCAATTTTAAATTGACAGAGTGATTCAGATGGTGTTTTTATTTTAAATAGGTGTTGTATGCTAATGACTTTTGGGCAGTTGCTCTTGCATAGCTGCTATCAAATGACCAAGACAACGAAGACCATGGTGCTAATTTTGACAATTGCAGTGACAGTGATGACGGGAAGGATTGCAGTTATAATAATGACAACAACAACGACGATGATAACAACAAGTATATTGCATCCTTCATAACTTGGCAGAGATTTTCTTTAAGCAGCATAGTTCTCGCAGTTCACTGGCTAAATAAGGCAAATAAGTGTCTTCACATCCTTTCAGTAGCACTTTTTCCTAATTAGCACCGTTTTTTAATGGTAACATCTTGTCACAGGTAGGTGGCAGAATGCTACAGTACTATGGTTCGGAGTTATTTCAATACCACCTTTTACTGTCTAGCCTCATATTCTGTGGTTAATGTCTTCTTACAACCAAGTGACAGGCTACGGCTCTATAGCCTTTCCTTACACTTTATCCTGGCTAGTTCCATCCATATTGTATTGTTAATATACTGTTACAGCTCAGCATTCAACACAGAGAGATGCCTATTTTAGATCAGGTAAAAGTAGACAGAGTATAAAAGTAAGACGCCTGCAACTTTTTCCTCAGAGAGGAGCCAGTCCCGTCTTTGTATGACATCTCCTACTGCTATTTGGGAATCATGGGAGTGCTCCTCAGTATGGTCATCGCTACCATCGTCTCCCTGTGTACAGGTATGAACCATTTACATAAATATTGTTGTTGCAAGTAACTCACCCTCAGCTGAATAATTGTGGCACTTTGGAGCTGCGGACTAGGTAGCCATTAGGCAGTACCTCTTTGATTTTCCCTGGAATGATTATTGCTTCCATGGCCGGGAGCCATCTGAGTGTGCCTTACGCATTACGGTGGTTATTCTCTCTGGCATGGAAGCATACATTCCTTTCTCATATCCTTTGTCTAATGCAAGAAAGCCTTGGTTTAATCACGCTTGTTCTAATGCTGCCCACAACAAGGAGAGGGCCCAGAAAAGGTACCAGAGTCAACCCACCCCTGAATCACATCTTTTATGTTTCTGCCCGGAATCGTTCTAAGTCTGTTCTTCGCTCTCCTAAAAATAATTTCATCCATACTAAATGCTCTCAGCTCTCTAACTTGAATTTTTCCCTCTCCTTCTGGCAACTTACCAAAATCCTTTCTAACAACTATACCTCATCAACCTTTCCCCCTCTTATCTACTTTGATGGCTCTGTAGCTGTTTCTTATATTGACAAAACAGATCTCTTCACTCAGTCTCTTCTCCATTTCCACCTTAGACGATTCTGGTGCTGTTCTTCCACCACTACCCCCCCTCTTACTTCCTCATGGCTGACATTAAAATATCTTCAGCTGATGTTTTTTTTTGCAAGGAAGAAGGAACCAAAGGCCACAGGCCTGTATACTGTTCCTTCCAAGAAAAAGCAAAAACAATACAAAAGAGAGCCAAATTCAAGATCCGTTCAATTCGAGATGCCTGGACACACTGCGTTTGAAAGACTGGAGATCATAGGAAGTAGGAAAAACAGACAGAGGAAGACAGTTCCAGAGTTGACCAGTTGCATAAATGAAGGACTGGGAGTAACGGTTAACTCTTGCATTAGAGAGTTGGACAGAAAAGGGATGAGAGTTTGTTGCTAGACGGGTACTACGTGCCCGTCGTAGACGTGGAGGGATGCAAGCAGACAGTTCAGAGGAACAGTGACCATTGAAGTAGCGATAGAAGAGAGATAAAGATGCAACAGTGCGGCGAAGAGACAAAGGTTGAAGGGAATCAGTAAGAGGAGGAGAGTTAATGAGACGAAAAGCCTTTGACTCCACCCTATTGAGAAGAGCTGCATGTGGGGAGCTTCCCCACACATGAGAGTTGTACTCCATACACGGGCGAACAAAACCCGTGTACAAGGTCAATAACTGTGCAGGGGTAAAGAAAGTTCGGAATCGGCTTAGCACACCTAATCTCTTGGAAGCAGATTTCACAAGAGATGTAATATGTTCTTTCCAAGACAAATCCCGAGAGAATGAAACCCCAAACGTGTTCAAGGATGATGCAGGCCATAACTGTTCATTATTAAACATTTGTGGGTAATCCTGAGGAAGATTTTGTTGGGTTGATAAGTGTAAGAACTGAGTTTTTGATGCATTAAAAATAACAAGATTATTTTTACCCCAATCAGAGATACGAGCCAAGTCAGACTTTAGGTGTGCCATAGCCTCATCCCTTTTTTGTTGAAGTAACTGCTGAGATGGACGTTGCAGGAACCGAGTGGAAAGGTGAAGGGTGGAATCATCATAATATGAGTGGATAGGGTTAGATGTACAGCTTAGAAGGTCATTGATGAATAAAAGGAAGAGAGTAGGTGATAGGACAGAGCCCTGAGGAACACCACTGTTGATAGGTCTAGGAGAGGAACGATGGCCGTCTACAACAGTGGCTATAGAACGACTAGAAAGGAAGCTTGAGATGAAGGCACAAATTGAAGAATAGAAACCGTAGGAGGGCAGTTTGGAAATTAAAGATTTATGCCAGACTCGATCGAAAGCCTTTGAGATGTCAAGTGCAATGACAAAGCTTTCGCCGAAGTTCCGAAAGAAGGATGACCAAGAGTCTGAAAGGTAGGTGAGAAGATCGCCAGTGGAGCGTCCCTGACGGAACCCATACTGACGATCAGAAAGAAGGTTGTGACAGGAAAGATGTGTCGCACCGCTGCCCAGGTGTCGTTACGGTATTTCTCGGGAATATATTCTCCCGTATTTAATAGTGAATGGTAACGTGGTAAAACCGCCTCGACACTGGCAACGCGCGACATGGGGGACTTCATAACACGCCACTACACACATGTACTTAGAACTGGGAACTGGAAGAAGTGAAAAATAATATGGCTTTTCTAGGCTTTAATTACAAAATAGTATTTACAAAAATCTACAAATAACTCTGAGGTAATTCCCACCTCATTTCACTTCACGTGCAAATGTGCCAAAAAAACGCACATACACGTCTACTCTTAAGTCACTTGAATACTAACACTATTTTAATAAAGTAAAGCCAGTCTTGTAAAAAATCACTAGTGCCGTTATATATATATAGCACTCTTTACTCACTCATATATATGAAATCACTGTTGCATCAGTATAAGAAAAACACATTTAAACATTAAAATCTTAACTCCTTCCGTTTCTAACTAGGAGTCCTTGTACTAGTCCCAGACGACAGACAAATAAAATAGCACTGCTAGTCGGTTGTACCCGCGGTTACACAAGCATGTACTTTTTCACTTACTACCAGTAGTGCTCTCATTGGTGACTCCCTGAAACTTTACTTGTTGGCTATACAGCGACGTCTCTGCACCAGGCTACGTCGGGCTGCGTCACCTGCCTCACCGTTCACTAGGGCTCTCCTCCAGGCTCTAGTCTGAACTGAGGTCCCTAGCCCTGTCTGGCCTCAGAAAGTTGCCGATGTTCGCCAGCGGGTCATGTGTTGCGAGGTGGGTGATGACTTCACCCACTCATCCAACGTCGTCACCCACATCTCACCCGCTTCACCCGTTGCCGAGCCGGACCAGATCTGCAGACTCAGCGCACGCTCCCACGATCGGATAACGCCCAACCAGCAGTCTTGTGCATAAACTAATTGACCAACACCACCTGCACCACTCCTCTCTCTCTATCTCTTCCTCCTCCTTCCTCCAGTTATCTCTTTCTCTCAACCTCCCTTCCTTATTCCATCTCCCTCTTGCCCACAGCTGTACACAGAATCCATCGAACCCCTACTCTTTCCCCCCTGTCCGCGTTTCATCCTAAACTCACGTCCGGCAGGCGGTGTCACCTGCACACCTGTAACAGCTGCGTGTCCTCTCACACCTCCCCGAGGGGATGCATGTCGGCTTCCCGACATTTCTCCCCCCAAAGATGAAGTCACACGTCCTCGTCGTGAGTTGGATATGGCGGGGTTCTGTGCACGTCGACGTCTGAGTATGGACTCAAGTCTACAACATGTACACCCACCGCCAGTGATGTAACACTTATAAAGGATAAATGCGGACAGGAGAACCAGAAAGAGAGCTATCCCAGCATGGACATAGTACCTGAAAAAGATGGAAGAACCGAAGGGTTTGAGAGGTTCAATCAACTGCAACTAACTTTGATATTTAAGGAGGTCATCCAGAAACAGAGGAGTAATGTTAAGGTGAGGTCCTAAAGTGGGTAAGTCCTTTATAGCTATAAGTTCAGCATGGGTGAGTAAGGTACTGAGGTTTGGGAGATGTGGGTAAACAGTGAGCTTAGTTTCTATAGCAAGAGTTGCATAGGCAGGGAGAGTCAGGGCCTCACTGTGGGCACTACAACCATCACCCAAGACCAATTTCCCTACTCCCTTAACAACTTGCACTGTCTTCCGTATGGGGTTCACAGCACACTTCAACGTGAAATACAAAGACTGGGCTGTGGAATAGCACCAGTAATTTCTCAGCTTCACAAAAACTGGACTAAATGAAGTTAGGATCTCTTTTCTACAGAGCCTAGTGGCATTGTCTTTGTTAAGAAAAGAATCACTCTCACAAGATGGGGTCGCTACATGATAGACGGATCCCAAAGGTTCACAGATCACCAAGTCCTGGTGGTTCCTGCAACTGGCGAAATCTTGAAACAGCACATAATGAAGGCGGTCTTCTGTGAGAGCAAGGAAGTTATACTGGTTGAGTACTCTCACGTAGACCTCAGCGGCAGGCAGTGAGGTGATCCTAAAGATGTCAAATACATCAGAAGGGTCACCCAACACTGGTATTAGTAAGTAAAAGCACACAGCTGACATGTAACCTCGAGGTACAACTTTGATGTCACGGTACAGTGCTAGATATTCTGGCCTCACTGGGAAAATTAAACCTGGCTCCTTGAGTGATATATTCCCCAATAACTCCAACAAAATTTCGTTAGGGACTATATTTAGACTCAGCCTAGCCTGGAGCATCTCTTGGATACCCAACTTAATTCTAAAATGATCAGCTATGATGTCAGACAGGGCGAGTTGGAGGTTGAACAAAGCCTCATACATCTTCACTTCATTCTCCAACTCTAAGGTCTTCAATGAATACAGCCGTATAACACTGTAAGAAATATTGGCTGCCCTCTGTATCTTCAACAGTGCCGCCTGCATATGCGACACGTCGCGGATTGTTGCATTCAACACCTTGGAATGAACATTTAATACTGCCCTCTCCTTCTCTGACATCGTCTCAAGGCTCCCTAATCTAGCATGGATGTCATCAACCTGTTGCTGAGTAGCTGTTCCAAACAAAACATTGGCAAACTGCCCCAATATGTCGATCGCACCCCGATTGGAGCGACGATTCCATGGATTGTCTGACATGAGATAGTCCATATAATTGCTCAAATCCTGATAGCGAGTATCAAATTCAGCTTGAAATGCATGCACAGTAGTCAGTAATGAAGCAACTAGAGCGCTGCCATTATCCATGTGGCGTATATTCCACAATATGGCATCACTCAAGTCGCGAGCAACATGCAAGGGTTGGAACAGCTCCTCCTTATCAAGTACAACTGGAACTACATAGTTATTGCCTGTAATCATCAAACGACCCGCAGGTGAAAACACCAATCCCAAGTTGTCAGGTGTCTCCTCTCGTGGTCCTATCGATTCCAATTGGGATGGACTCACCCAAACCCAAGCAATCATCTGCAAGAGAATTGTAAAACTATAACCACAAGTTCACCTGACTATCATTTATTCACTTAGTAGAAACTACACGTGTCCTGTGTTGTCCTCAGTCACTTCAGTCTGTGTTTCTGTCACACCAGGTGCCTCTGCTTGTGCAGTCTGATACTCAATAGGTCTATCCATACACAACGGGTAGTCTGGGACACTAGAATGTGACCACAGATCGTATCTACAAGGTGGTGGGAGGTGAGGTGTGGTATGGTGTGAAGGTGAGGGAAGCTGGCCTTGACACTCGGCGGTGGGTTGCCGCGAACTCACACTCGCCGAGTTGCCAGTTACACCATTACCTGTAGCCTGACTTACTTGTGCAGGAGGCAAACTAAAGTCAATTACAGGCCCTGGGATACTTTCTCCCTCATTCTCCTCACTTGCACCTTCCCCTTCATCCCCAGTCTCTCCACCTTCATGAATAGGATAAGCCATTCTTGCATTACGATTTTGTTTTTTCGTAACACACTCCTCCTTGACCACCTTCACCCTGTCAGTGTGTAAAGTGGTTACTTTCCCTCCTTGTATAGGACGAACCTTGATAACTACATCATTTACCCGATCAACAACACGATAGGGTCCTGAAAACAAAGGTTGCAATTTCCTTGCCACTCCCCTGGCAGGAACAGTTTTCACGTAGACACGGTCCCCTACCATAAGTAGTTTCATTGCACATCGCTTTGCCCTTCTGGTCTCGTTCTCTGTGCTCGCACGATCGAGAAAGTCCTGGCATCTTTCGAAAACCCTTGTTGCCATGGCGGCGAACAAATTAGGTACATCCTCAAGGTTGTATTTCAAAGATGGGTCCTGCACTACATGATAAGGCACCTGTGGGTCCCTGAGAAACAGCAAGAAGTAAGGAGAATCACGGATAGTCCGATTATATCCAGAGTTATAAGCCATCACCGCAACTGGTACCATTCTATGCCAGTGATTAGCGTTCTGATCCACCATAGTTCGTATTATTTGCATAACGGTGCCATTTGCCCTCTCCACCAATCCATTAGAGGATGGGTGATAAGGAGTAATGTTCACATGTTTCAT
>JAGKTI010022472.1:0-11781 GCA_018397915.1 Birgus latro
GAAAAATCCTGCGTTACACTGGTGTTCACATCGGTGGGATTATCTCAAATTTCAAGAGGGCTAAATTTTGCGCCCCTACACTGGTGTCAGTCCGGTGGGATTTACTTATTCTATGGGCAATGCAAAATTCTCGCCCCTACACTGGTGGCTAAAGCGGTGGGATTTAGATGAATATTGGTGGGATTTAGATGAATATTGCTGAATATTGGTGGGATTTAGATGAATATTGCTGAATATCGATGAGGATTAGATGAATATAAGTGATTTATGAGAAGTAAATAGTTAAATTGGTATAACATGCTAGAGGCCCACTCAATCTTATGTAGAACCCCTGGGAACTGAAAGTGTAAGAGTATTGTAAAATTATCAGTGTGGACCATCGTAGTTTGTTCAGTAGGGAAATTCTCCATACATTTATACATCCACACACGCATCACAATCATGGGCAGTAAGTGGCAAACTGTGGCACATCGCTCGGAGTCAATGTTGAAAATGGAGTCGAAATGGAGGAGAATCATGTCGCCTGAGGAGCGTCGGGAGCTCGTGGAGGAGCTGTTGGTCGGGCGTGCGAGCGTTGGGGAAATGGCGTCCGTGGGGAAGGAGATTCGGGGAGCCCCAGGTTGGGTGGTGCCCTGTTGCGGAGGTGGAGAAGTGCTTTTCAAACCCCAGGAAGAAGTCTAATGTCATGTTGTAGTAACCGCCTCCCTGCGAGATATGTCCTCCCCAGTGATTTCTTTTTGTTTTCTTTGAGAATGTTGAAGTGATTTCTTTTTTTTTGAGAATGATGCAGAGTGTTGTAAAGTTTTATGATGGTTATGGTAATATTTAGTCACGTGTTGGATAGGGAAGTGTGTGCAGGTCGGACCGCCTGACTATTGACTGTGTAGTTTGTGAGTTCAGAGAGAATTTGATCTCGTGTTGGTGGTGTAATCGGAGCGTGTGTCATGGGCATAGCCCAGTTCGGTGGAATTAATATGTAGCTTTATTTCGAGGGGAACCGGTATCCTCTCACCTTACAGTCAGCACGGCTTGTGGTGTAACAGTGACTTCAGGACCTGACAGGCGCTCGTCAGTTACTAGGTGGAGAGCTGGAAACGCAAGGTAGTATGAATGGGGGGAGTGTAAATGGGGAAGTGGGTTGTATGAGTGTGAAGCACCCCTGGGACGATCCTAGCAGCGAGAATACAGGTTTGTCCAGGTGAGACAACCATGTTAGCATCCAAGCAGGAGGTTTGCTGGGGCACAATGTCCACTGAATATTCTGGAGTTCATTGGTGACAGAGAAGCGACCCCCTGGGGTACGCATTTAAGGCGTGGACCGACAGGTGCCACTTTTTAATGAGTATCAGATAGTGAGAGCACTGTCTTAATTTGGTGTTCATAGAGTAAATTCACAGTCAAGATGGGTAAGTCTGTCCCGTCCGCACACAGGTCTCTAGGAAATGTAGTAGAATGTATTGTGTGAAGACTTGTTTAAATTTTTTCTGAGAAGGGTAGACCCGTGTAATGCCATTTTTTTTACATATACTATAAGTAGTATGAGTAATTTAAGTTAGTATAAGTATAGTTTAAGTATATGATGTATGTAATTTACATTAGGTTATGTAAGTGATAAGTGCATATTCTGGACCGTGTTGAAATGTTGTAAAGTGTGAAGGGGACTTTGTAAATCGTATTTTGGGCTTGATTTTACTAGTGAAAGCAACTGGACAGGACGGGCAGGCATCTGTCCTCAATAGAACCGCATAGAGAGCTAATTTGGTGCTTATATTGGCGAGTAGTCATATTTATACCAAGAATTCAGAATTTTTGTACTTGGGCTAGTGTATGCTGTATTTTGCTACTGAATAACGTTGTTTAAGAACTTAAGTAAAGCCAGACTATTGATGATTGTCATAGATGACCGCGAAAATTAATTCATTTGGTATAGACCTCAGTGGTTGCATCATGTTGGTGGCGCAGCGAACTAAACAGAGAGAAAAATTGTATCAAACTGTGATTTCAGGCATCGTATGTTAAATTGTTAAACCTATGCTATTGCCACAAAATTTAAATCATCATAAGTCATATTTTTATAAGTAGAGTAATGCGTACGTGTTTATTGCAATTTCTGGTGCGATGTTATAACCTGGTGACTGTAACGTAACTGTTTGTAGTTAGAGCCAGACAGTGCGATCGGAGCAGGTGATCGTGGGCGCGGGCTTTCGCAAGCCCAGGAAGCGTCACTCTCCAGAAAGACTTCATTGGGTGTGGACGTTTCAGGTAAAGTTCCGCGTAATTACAGTATTTTTCCCTTATACGTCATCATAATTAGTTGTTGATGTAACTATAATTAAAGTAAGATATCTGAGCATATTATCAAAACCCTGACTCTCCAGAAAGACTTCATTGGGTGTGGACGTTTCAGGGGTTTCAGAACCGGCAAATGGCGTTGGGTCATGGATCTGCGCCAGCCATTGTTGAGAGTCACAAGTCCAGTGCCCGAAAGCCCTTTACACTAATTTACACATAGTCTATTTCCAATGCACAGTATAGTCAAAGTCGGTTGGTCCACTTAGTAAGCTAATTTCTTATAAAACAAATGTAATATGTTGGTTAAAGGTGTGTGAGAAGGCGGAAAGTGTATTGTCCCGCCGTGAGCAGTGCTGTGAGCACTGAGTTCTATAGTGTAATAATTTTGGTTAAGTATATTTTTCCTGGATATGTCATGTGGTGTAACCCAGGTAAAATAAGGTTGATTTCTTTAGAACTGAAGTAAACAGTGTAACCCGTTGTAACTGGGTCTCGCTACGAGTCCTTGTGCGACCGTGTGTGGAGTGTTTATGGGAGTTACCCCTGTTGAAAAGGTTTTCTATGGTGCAGTCGGGAGAAGCTTTTTAACTGTGTGGAACAGATCTTGCATTCTCTGTCACTTATTCTGTCGTAATGGAGACAAGTGATTCATTAAGATCTAGTAATTAATTCTGGCTTGAAACTATATCATTGCTGTGTAATTAAGGACATTAATATAGATAAGTAAATTATAGAAAAAATGTGTTTGGTTATAATCCTATGAGGTAGCATTAGTAAAGACGGTGGCCCGCAAGGCATGTTACATCTAAAGAACCATGCTCTCCTATAAAAGGCTCACGTTACCTTGTTACTGTCAGAGGCCCCTAGTCCCTCTTCCATCGTATGGGACTAAATCATAAATAACATCCATTCTTTTTTTTTTCCCGGCAACTGCTGGGTGGTGGCAGCGATACCAAATAATTTTAATTATTAAAGAGGCCTTATTCTTAATGTTCTGACAGTAACTGTATTCACTTGATAAAATCAAATTCTGATGTCACACTGGCGGCTTAAGCGGTGTGGCATAGCTAAGGTAATCATTTATAACGTAGGAAGAAAAATCCTGCGTTACACTGGTGTTCACATCGGTGGGATTATCTCAGATTTCAAGAGGGCTAAATTTTGCGCCCCTACACTGGTGTCAGTCCAGTGGGATTTACTTATTCTAGGGGCAATGTAAATTTTGCACTCCTACACTTTGAGGGTATCGGTGTATATATTTATTACCTGTTTCCATTTATGCCAGGCACCCAGTTTTCTGTTGAACCCAGGGTTGGCAGGTCGACTGTGTGATATTTAGGTATTATAATTATAGGTTTAGGTAGTTTTTTTTGCTCAATTCCATGTATGTGCCTCTCAGGAAGAGAAGAAGTCAGTACTACTTTTTTTCCTTCACTATTTGTTTTCAAGTAGCTTATAAATGTACTTATTTTAGCTCCGTTTTATTAATTCCTAGTCCTCTGGTTTCCACGGGAGTTATATTTGTATTTCAGCTCAATTAGTTTTGAATAAAACATATTTTTGTATTTTTTTTACATTAGTTTCTTTCAGTGTATCCAATTGGCACAGGTCTTCCAATCCCGAGGTCAGAAGGGACGTCTTCCTATCTAAGGTTAAAAAATGTAATCCCCCCCCCGACTAAGGTTCCGCTCCTATGTTAACTCTCCCCCTATTGACTCTATGACCCTCTGTATGTTCCCCCTAGATACAAAGGCTCAGTGTCCCCAGTGTTAGCTCTTCCCCAGGGGTTTGTGTGTTAATTTACTTCAAGGCCCTGTGATTGTGAACTTGTGTTAAATTGTGTGTCGCCTCGACAGGGACGTTTAGTGATCGCCAGACTTGTAGTCCCTAAGGTGTACCTATGCTATATTTGTGTGTTGCCCTTGGAATGCACCTTAAGGAGTTTGTAAGTGCCACAAATATTGTTTGATATTGTACTATGTCGATATATGGTAATATACGTGTAAAACTGGTTAGCCTGTGTTTGTACTCTGTTCCTTTGGTATATGTTCTTGCCTGGTCTTGAATTAAAGAACCCAAGGCTTGTGTCTGTGTCTTAGGAAGCAAGAAGTTGCACGTAAAAAACAAGAGCATACCACTTCTTGTACGTGACGAAAATAATAGGCAATAAACTATTCCCTCTGCAATGACAACTCCTCAGTCTTGCCACCTTCTGATACTGAACCACGATTGGGCCTCCATTACTGGCACGCAAATATAAAAAGTCCAGAAAACGTATACATGCCACCTGATGGCTACAGACATTTCCTTAGTGGCACGTCGATATGCCATCTGATATGAAAGGGTTATGAGCCTTGGCTGTAGGGCACCGTGTGCTGAAGTCAACGATAATGAGAATATACTGTGATCCATCACTAGCCCAAGGAGTGATTGGCCCTATAATGTCAACTACTACCCGCTCAAATGGCGCAGAGATTATGGGCATAGGTTTCAGTGGTACCGGATGGCCACATCCACAATCGGCAGTACTTTGACACACATCACAGGAACTCACAAGCCTTTTTATCCACAATCAGCAGTACTTTGACGCACATCACAGGAACGCACAAGCCTTTTTATTTCCAGGCCCATTCCTGTCCAGAAAAAGACAGTGTGGATACGGTCAAAGGTCTTCTTTTGCTTCATGTGACCTCCTAGCACTGAACGATGAGCCAGTCTGAACACTGCTCGGCAATATTTTGCAGGAACACTTTTTTTTTTTTTTTTTATGTGTCCGACTCTGGGCATAGGCTTCACAGCCTGCTATCAAGGCCCAGTCGTCCTCCTACAATCTACATGTCACCACTTCGGCGCTTAACACCCACCGTCCATATTGAATACATGCTAGGGCTGTCTCATACAGGACTGGTGTATTGGTATTTGCGGGGTCATTTTTACGACATGTCGGCGGGTCTTCTGGTAGATCAGTAAAGCCTGATTTAATGAAATTCAAATCCTTAAACTGTTCCCTGCACCAGCGAGGATTCGAACCTGGGTCCCACGGGACCGCAAGCCAACTCTCTACCGATCGAGCTACCGCCTCCCCTAAAAGACTGCACTCGAACCTCGCCCAGGGGTGTTTGTGATTCACAATACAGCCATCCTCGTTCACGAAGGAACCTAGCTTGACCTCCCAGTGAAAGTTTAATCACATTACCCTCCAGTTACTTACACAGTGCAGCATATGTCGAGTCAGACTGTTGTTCCTGGACAATATCTTGAGTACAAAGCAGATCTTGCGGCATTGCAATGGTCAGTTGGGTGACCTGCTTTGGAGCCTTGGGCATGGCTTGTGTTATTGTGGCAGCTGAAGTCTGAGTAGCAACATCTATGGCATAACTATTTTTGAAGCCATTGGTATTCCCTATAATAAGTCAAACATTGCTGCTGACATGACAGCTGCTACTGCTGAACCTGTGTAAAAAGAAAATTATTCCTGTATATGTGCCTCGGGAAACAATCTCACTGATCTATCGATAAGTCTAACTTGGATATGCCCTTGGGCCAAACCAGACTCTGCCTGATGGAACAACATGAGGAACCATTGTCTCACAAGACATATTTTATGGAAATACCTTCCGCAAACCCTGGCTGAACAAGGAAGGCACTGTTAACTGTGGAAGGGTCATTGATGAGACTGCAGGACAAATGAGGCAACAAACATGACGCCCTAAGAACTAAATACCTGAGGGGTCCTACTTACCATCTGAGGAGTTGGAGTGTTGACCACCTGTGAAGGAGGGTTCACCGTCTGAGAGGGACTAGTTACGAGTATTTGTAGGGGAGGGCCTGTGTTGCTAGGGATCTCACTGCATACATTTGTTCAGGAAAGTAGGCAGCAAGTGCTTCCTGCCTCCAAAACACTGGGGCTGGTGTTGAGATTGTCCTGACTATTAAGGGTGTGGTTCATTAATTTTATGGCCACCTTTGGTTACGGTATACTTCTTTCAATTAGGTTGCTGAGCATTCTGCCCTTGGTCCTTTTTTTGTGGTTTATTTGGATTTTGGTCATTATTCTGGGAACAGCCTTGATGATGGGATTTGGTCTGAGTTGGCTTCCTAGTCTTGGCAATATTTTTCTTGTTCCAGGGCTGTTGATGTTTACGAGTCTGGTACCCGTATGCAGTATTTAATGCATCAGCCTTCTTTACCATTTGTTTGGCATCATTTATCCGGCAAATTTTTAACTGAGCAATGAGCTTAACGGGCCACAGTTTTTCTAACTGGGTACACTGCATACAGTCAGTTACCCTCTCTCAGTTGCCGGGAGTTTCATCCTTCTCCACCCACTCATATAAGTACAAGGTAAGGCAATCAAGGTACTGGACAGCAATCTCCTTTTCTTTAACCCGCTCAGTCCTGACCGATTTTTTACGAAACACCCTCAGAACCCGACCGATTTTCAACTTTTTTTTTTTTTTTTTTTTGCTCAAACCTCAGCTTTTGGTGAGAAACATCGAAAATTCATAGAGAAATCGCCCTCCTGAGCTTAAAAATGTTGATACAGGTGTCATTCAGGCTTGCATTTTCCTTCTTTTACAGGGTACCTGGCTAAAGAAAACGAACTATGGAAGGGTTAACTAATTCAAGCCACTTTAAATTATGTATTTATTTATTTATTTGGTACGAATTTATGTGTAGTACAAGTCTATATTGGTTTTCATGCAATAATATAGGCGATAAAAGCATTGTTCACTCACCCAAAACCCCAGCATATGGCACCTTCCTTTACATTACCACCTTATCGCTTCTGTTTGTTTCTACCTCTAGCTTCTTTGTTTCTTTGTCCTCCACGGCAGGAATCACTTTCACCGTGAATTTCGTCATTGAAGAGAACGTGGGGCAACATGTCTTTACTGGCCAGGTTACTGGTAACAGGTGAATTGCCAAGTGTGGGGGGAGGGGGGAAGGGGGGGCAGGTGGGGCCAGGCAGTATCCCCACTTGACAGCAGGTAGAGGAAGGTCTCCCACATATGCCTACCAAAAATCACCCGCGAATGTTGAAAAATGTGCACACAATGGGCCTTGCAACTGAGTGACGTACGATGCACGTCAGTGGGTCTGCCCGTGGAAAAAAGTAGTGATGTGCATCGTACGTCGGTGGGGCTCGGCGGGTTAAGACGCGCATTCAGGAACTGACTCCTGGTGTCGTCTACAGTGAAACCATACACACTGACAAGCCCAGCCTTTGTCATCTCATAGATCAAATTGTCGCATTGAATTCTTTCCAAAATCGAGAGATAGACGCTCAAACAGGATAAGAAATTGGAGTCGTTTGGCTGACTCGTCCAGCCCCTACCCTACCCACACCTCAAGCCGCACCCTTATCCCCTGTTGGACGATCGAGGCTAGTTGTTGTGAAACTTTTCATAAGAGGTGAACTTACTAAGTGAATCTTTATCTCACTGTGGGCAAGAGCGAATGCTGGATTTTTTTTACTATGTTTAGGTACGTGTCATTCACCAGTGATAAAACATAAACAGTATTTTTCGTAACTAATGTATAATATGTACACCCACGCACCAAAGTTGCTGTACCCCATCGGTGAAAGGAAATGGAAGTCAGGGTTAGAGAGAGGGCAGGGGAACGGACAAGCGTGAGTGGCAGTTTGGTACTGAGCTACGAGGCGAACGGTGAGAAACCTTATGAAACTGGATTCGAAACATTTCCACACTATTCACCTAGAAATAATTATGCGTTTGTAACATATACATTATATCTTATAACATAGACTACTGTGTTATCATGGAGTACTGTGAAACTTTCCCAGACACTACCCATCTGTTTCGGATCCTCATCAAACAAATAAAACACCGAGCCCATTGTATATATGCTGCAACATTTTTTTTTCTTTTTTATGCAAGGAAGAAGGAACCAAAGGCCATGGGCCCGCATACTGTTCCTTCCAAGAAAAGCAAAAGCAATACAAAATAGAGCCAAATTCAAGATCCATTCATTTCGAGATGCCTGGACACACTGCGTTTGAAAGACTGGAGATCATAGCAAGTAGGGAATAGAAACAGAGAAAGACAGTTCCAGAGTTGACAAGTTGCATTAGAGAGTTGGACAGAAAAGGGGCTGGTCATGATCACGGCAATGATAATATTTGTGAATGGTATTCCCGGTGTGTCTATAGCTATAATATAGAGTGAGTGTGGATTTAATACTGATTCCCACAGTAGCTGTGCGGATGATTATATTAAAAATATTTTATGTGGACGAATATACGACGCTGTGATGGGCAGCAGAGAGCATTACTGATCTACCAGAAGACTCGCCGAGATGTCGTAAAAATACCCCCGCTAATACGAATACACCAGTCCTGTATGAGACAGCCCTTGCACGTATTCAGTATGGACGGTGAGTGTTAGCGCCGAAGTGGTGACATGCAGAGGTGTATGGTATGTAGGAGGACTGCTGGGCCTCTATAGCAGGCTGTGAAGCCTATGCCCAGAGTCGGACACATAAAAAAAAAACTATAACCAGATGAAATTAGAAGCAAACCACAAAATATTATGAGACAAAGAAGACACAGCTGTGATATCCTGCTCCGCCTCGTTATCCAGGTCTTGACAGTTGCTTCACCTCATACGTGCATTATTTTCCTTCAGTCTCTGCCTCTTCTATTACTCTTACTTCTCGGCATCTTACTGCGAGCCGTCATTTTTCTTAGGGGGTTTCTAGACGTCCGGTCCTATAACCCCAACAGTATTACATTATTCGTCACATCATCACTCCCACACACACAACGTTAGCACAAGACTGCTGAATCTGTTACTACCATTCTTGGCACTGCCACTACTAACCCCCCTTTTCCCACTGACTGTGTCTAATTTCTTTCACAATACTATTACTGCTACTCCTATTACTAATCCGCTATAAACCTGTATAATAATACATATGATTGTCCTTATGTCTGTATCTGCCAACCACATTGTTCCTGACCCACAGTCGGCAGCTCGTCATTTACCCCCCACCTCTACCCCAGTTGCATCCCCCTCTCTCCCACCCACCATCCGCCCTACTCCTCCCCTACCTCACTACCCCTTACCTAATGTCTGGGCCACCAGGCCTGTTTCCCACGCTTTAATAGTGAACATACGTGGTATGCATTAATAATTATAATTATTACAATAACAAGAATATAGATGGGCAGTGTTCCTAATTATTACCTATAAAATCTGCAGACCCAAACGTGCCTATATTACGGAGCACTGATACCAGTACATTAACCACAGAACCACCACAGACCGTTCTTATCAGTACCACTGGACACTCCCAGTAGCACTTCCCCATGGTAACACAACCCATTGTAGTTCTTCGTGGGGTCACTACAGCTGTTTGGGGGAAGAAACATACTGCACGACATGCTTACAACCCACTGAAATACACCTGTAACGTTTCACATCCATCAAATAACATAGGAGGAGTTAGTGGACAAACATCCAAACGACTAGGCATAAACAGAGGCCGAATGTTTCGAATCGGCATATGAGGACCTGACAAAACTGTTACCATCCTGCTTTGCATGTTTTATCATAGTTATAGCAATTATACTACTACTACTAATAATAATAATAAATAATATTAAAAATCACAAGTTATTTGAAAGGAGCATGTGGAGTCACACGGACAGGCAGACGGACAAATGAGGAAGTGAAGGAGAGTTGTGATGTGGATATGGATGTAATAGGAAGCGTTACGAGAAACATTGTTTTTTTTTTTTTATGCAAGGAAGAAGGAACCAAAGGCCAGGGCCCGCATACTGTTCCTTCCAATAAAAAGTAAAAACAATACAAAAGAGAGCCAAATTCAAGATCCATTCATTTCGAGATGCCTGGACACACTGCGCTTGAAAGATTGGAGATCATAGGAAGCAGGGAATACACACAGAGGGAGACAGTTCCAGAGCTGACAAGTTGCATAAATGAAGGACTGGGAGTAACGGTTAACTCTTGCATTAGAGAGCTGGACAGAAAAGTAATGAGAGTTTGTTGCTAGACGGGTACTACGTGACCGTCGTAGAGGTGGAGGGATGCAAGCAGACATTTCAGAGGAACAGTGACCATTGAAGTAGCGATAGAAGAGAAATAAAGAAGCAACAGTGCGGCAAAGAGACAAAGGTTGAAGGGAATCAGTAAGAGGAGGAGAATTAATGAGACGAAAAGCCTTTGACTCCACCCTATTGAGAAGGGCTGCATGTGGGGAGCCTCCCCACACATGAGAGTTGTACTTCATACACGGGCGAATAAAACCCGTGTACAAGGTCAACATCTGTGCAGGGGTAAAGAAAGTTCGGAGTCGGCCCAGCACACCTAATCTCTTAGAAGCAGATTTCACAAGAAATGTAATATGTTCTTTCCAAGACAAATCCCGAGAGAATGAAACCCCTAGCATGTTCAAGGATGATGCAGGACTGAGCTGGACATTATTAAACATTAGTGGGTAATTCTGAGGAAGATTTTCTCGGGTTGATAAGTGTAAGAACTGAGTTTTTGATGCATTAAAAATAACAATATTATTTTTACCCCAATCAGAGATATGAGCCAAGTCAGACATTAGGTGTGCCATAGCCTCATCCCTTGTTAACTGAAGTAACTGCTGAGATGGACGTTGCGGAAATCGAATGGAAAGGTGAAGGGTGGAATCATCAGCATATGAGTGGATAAGGTTAGATGTACAGCTTAGAAGGTCATTGATGAATAAAAGAAAGAGAGTTGGTGATAGGACAGAGCCCTGAGGAAAACCACTGTTGATAGGTCTAGGAGAAGAACGATGGCCGTCTACAACAGCAGCTATAGAACGACCAGAAAGGAATCTAGAGATGAAGGCACAGATAGAAGGATAGAAACCGTAAGAGGGCAGTTTGGAAATCAAAGATTTATGCCAGACTCGATCGAAAGCCTTTGAGATGTCAAGTGCAATGGCAAAGCTTTTGCCAATGTCCCGAAAGGAGGATGACCAGGAGTCTGAAAGGTAGGTGAGAAGATCGCCAGTGGAGCGTCCCTGACGGAACCCATACTGACGATCAGATAGAAGGTTGTGACAGGAAAGATGCTTTAAAATTTTTCTGTTAAGATCTGATTCGAAAACTTTTGAGACACAGGAAGTTAAAGCAATTGGACGATAGTTAGAGGGTTGGGAATGGTCACCCTTCTTTGGGACTGGCTGAATGAGAGCAAACTTCCAGCAAGAAGGAAAGGTACAAGTTGAGAGACAAAGGCGAAAGAGTTTACCTAGGCAGGGTGTAAGCACAGAAGCACAGTTCTTGAGGACAACAGGAGGGACTCCATCAGGCCCATATGGCTTGTTAATATTGAGGCCAGTGATGGCAGAAAATACATCAGCTGAAGAAATTTTAATGCCAGTCATGAGGAAGTCTGAGGGGGGAAGTGATGGAGGAACAGCACCGGAATCGTCTAAGGTAGAATTGGAGGAGAAAGTCTGAGC
>JAGKTI010022473.1:0-15244 GCA_018397915.1 Birgus latro
AGATCGGTTTTATACATGCAAGCACCGCTTCAGGTGATTTGATACTGGTTTTTCCATGGGGTGAACTGAGACAGTCAACATTATAATGTTCAATGCTTCATCATTCTTTTTCTGTTATACCTCAGACTATCCATTACAAATTTCACAAAATTCACTCCAAGACTGTCTCAGTTAACCCAAGTGTTCGTATATAGAGTCCAAGTGATGTTTTCTTCATTATACGAAAGAAATTGATAGAAATTTTTGCAACCTTCCACATCAATTGGGGTTTCATTTGACCATACTCACCTTGAATATAAACTGCCTACCTCTTATGAATTTGAGTGGAGAATGAAATATGTCATTACCTCTCTTACTTCACCCCAATCAGCAATTTATGAAATGTATATAAAATAAAAAATTTCCACACACACACACACACACATATATATTTGTAGGCCAAGGATCAAACAGTTTACTTTATTAATCTTCACAGTTATCTTCAAATATTGTTTGCCGTTTGTGGTGTCAGCAGTGACATTATTTTCTATAGAGATGTTGTTGTTCTCAGGTGCATATATGTACTGTAAAATTTTTTTCTTTTTCTATGTAAGAGGGATGGTTATTAGCCTTGCTGTGAGGGATAGTTTCTTATTACTGGTAATTGAAGGTAAGGTATAGTATAATCTAACAAGCTAACCATATGTTTTCCATATTGTGTTGAGTGATTGGGGACAGTAAAATCTATTTTTGAAGTTTCATTGAGTTTAATGGAATCCTTTTGTAATGCATTAAGGTATGACTTATATTGATAACTAGTATACACAATAAAGCTTCCTATGCTAAAACAAAAACACGAATAACTGAAATTTTTTACAATCAGCAAACATTTTACTAGGACCTGCATACAGGCATAATTTGGAATGTAACTTGGGGTTTAATCTTCACTTAAAAAATCACCATGTTTTGTTTTTTGACCCATGCTTCCATGTCACACCATTCTCTTCCATACAACTACCATCCCTCCAGTACACACCACCCTCTCACTCAATTACTGTTTCTCCACAATCCTTCCTTCCATTCATCACATTCTTGGTCTTCCTATCCCCCATCGCCTTCCACCTTAGTTACACCATCCTATTCTGTCTTTCACTCTCCACAATTTCCACAGGGTCAGACAACCTCGGACCATTTCCCCCAAGCAGGGCTTTGAAACGATTTAAGGGAATGAAAACAAAAACAGAAATTAATGAAATTATGCTCGGAACAAAAACTTTATCATATTTACTGTTCCAGAACAGTATTTTGAAATCCCTAAAACCAGTTAATAACGTTAATTTTTCGTTCCATGGCATATTTGGTCAATATCCAATTTCACTTCCAGTATCCAAAAGATTTAAGTAAATACATCTTTTATCTGCAAGCATTCTTCAATTCAAGGCAGGATTTCTCTCTCTCTCTCTCTCTCTCTCTCTCTCTCTCTCTCTCTCTCTCTCTCTCTCTCTCTCTCTCACACACACACACACACACACACACACACACCAACATACCTACACACAGATATTTCTGTGTGAAATATATGACAATAAAGCAAGTTAATAGCAATCTCTTGTATGGGTTTGATTTTGTTAAATACTGTGCACCATGTGATGTATGGCTTTATTACCATCTTTAAGAATGTAGTCATGTATAGGGCCAATAGCATATTCAATACATGGTTTGAGAATAACGTTCTAACCGGTTTTCATTTCTTTCTAACCAGCTCAGGAACGTTATGTTTCGAGGCGGAACGAAAAACAAAACGTTATTATACTGTTTCTGCTCAGAACGAACCGTTTGAAAAATAATTTCGTGTTTAAGCCCTGCTCCCAAGATGTTCAATCACATCCACAACAGTACCATGATGTTTCACTTTGTCTTACATGTAACTCAAGATATTTCTCTAAACAAAGTAGGTTCACTGTACAAAATACTAGCAACGAAAAGACTTCTTCCAGTGCCACTAACATCAGACAGATGAATTTGATCAAGATATCATGTACATCATCATGTTAACCTCAACAGAGCCTTCATTTAGAAGAAGGGTTTCTTCTACAGGGTTTTGTAGGGTAATGTTACGGAGTATGCAGCAAGCCTTTACTATCTGGGGAATTCTTTGGACATCTGCATCAATACATTTCATATGCCTGAATTGGCCTTTAAGGAAAGCAAAAGCATTTTCTATAACATATCTACTTTGTGACAATTTCCTATTAGATTTTTTCTGCAAATCATTTAAATTTCCTGTATCTCTGAAGGAAATGAGAAGGTTGGTGAACCGTTGAAAAGCAGAATCCCCAATTATGTGATAGTAATTTGCAGCAAAAACAGTTAATGGCGAATGTGTCATTAAATGATTGAGTTTTGTATTCTTGAAAACGGCTGTCATGAGCAGACCCAGGGAAACCTACATCAGTGAAGGTAAGGAATTTCTCACTGTCACATACTGCCATTAGGTCAACAGTGTCTGTTTGTTCGGTCAAGGTAATCACATTGGACATCATCGGGCTCTTTTATCTCCACATGGCAACCATCTAATGCTCCAACAATTCCTGGAAACCCAGCCACATCTTTGAATTTTCCCTCAACTCTCATTAAGTCATCACCAGTTGGCTATTTTATGTATCTGTGACCAATACAGCAAATAATGTTTGTGACAGTATGAACACAATTAAAAACAAAACTCTCTGATAGGCCAAAAAAAAATTGTGATTTCTCTGTATGTGGCCCTGTTACCTAAATACCACAAACCCAGCTGAAGGCACTGCTGGAACAGGTGGAGTCCCTCCATGGAACACTGGTCTGTACTGCTCCTGAACAATTTCAAGGAGAAGAGCAAAGGTTTCCTTTGTGACTTCCATATTTCTGAGGAAATTCAGATCTTTCTGATCCAGGTGATCACTGAAGCCTTTCTGCTTTGTGTGTGATTCTCTGCACAAACCCAAAGGAACATAATGTAATTATAAGTATGGTTTTGGTAATATTATTATTTATTTTTTTTTGGGGGGACACATTGACCTAACAGCAAAGTGGCTCACTGAAGGGAATACCTAAATGAAAATGAGCACTAGCAGATACACAATAATTACAAGGCAGTGTGCCCCTAAGGCAGAAATGCCCCACACATTCATAACCAGCAATACAACCATAAAATCTATTATTTTATCTATAAAATGTGTAGATGGGAAGTGGGAGGTAAAAAGGTGGAGAAATTTGTGCTGGGGTATGTTCACTTAACACAATCTGTTTCAATTATTGAACTTTGATATTGCTTAAAATGACAAGGGCTGTAAATTTATTGGTGCTGCAAAGCCTAATAAGTACAGTAAATTAAGCAATAACACATTACCAGACTTTTACTTACAGAACTTTTGAGATGTTTAATATCTTACAAATATCAAAACCTAACGTGTCCATGATTCCAGTTGTTTCCTATCATCAACAAACATAAGTTTTTGGCCACATTACAAACATGATGGTCACGGTGTTAAGACTCCAGAATGATGATTAGGCTTGCTACCAGAACACCATAATATCAATATGAGTTCTTTCTACTTTCCCATACACTGTCACTGAGAGCTGCTTGTTCCTAGGGTTCTCAACAACCACCCCAAGTTTGTAAGTTTAAAGCTTTCCTTACATAATGCCCTTCATCTTTCCAGTGGTCAACACACTGGATTGGTCGTTTATGAATTGAGGAGTTGAGGACGTGCTCGACACTACTCCTGCATTTTCGTGAAATTCTCCAATTCGCAGGTCCCCAGTACACTCCAGCTCTTCTCTAATCTTGTTTGGTGTTTCCCTGATTATTTTTTGCAGTTATGGCTTGGGGAGGAGGTAAAGAGAGCTAGACAGGGTGCCAACAAAGTCAGTAGGGGTGTGAAAGATAAAAATGGTAGATTACTAGTGGAGAAGGGAGAAAAAGTAAACAGATGGAGAGAACACTTTAATGAACTGTTAAACATAGAGAATGAAAGTAATGCAAGTACAAGTGGCTGGGGAAATGGCAGGAAGAAGGAGGGTTGTGAGAAGAGAGGAAGAAATCACCAGGATGGAAGTTGTGGAAGCAATGAAGAAAGTTAAAATGGGGAAAGCCCCAGGAATTGATGGAGTGTGTGGTGAAATGCTGAAGCATGGGGGAGAGATAGTAACAGAATGGATGTGGAAGGTGTGCAGATTGGCTTGGGAGGAGGGTAGAGTCCCAGAGGATTGGAAGTCCGGTATAGCTATTCCTCTGTACAAAGGAAAAGGGGAAAAAGCAGTGTGTGGTAATCATAGGCGCATTTGCCTTCTCAGTGTAATAGGAAAAGTATATGGTAGGATAGTTATTGACAGTTAGGGAAATTACTGAGGAATTAGTGGGAGAAGAACAAGGAGGTTTTAGGAAGGGAAGAGGTTTTGTAGACCAGATATTCATTCTTAGATCCTTAGTGGAAAAGTTTCTAGAGAAGGGCAAGAAGTTGTATGCAGACTTCTTGGATCTGGAGAAAGCATATGGCAGGGTGGATAGACAAGGTTTGTGGAAGGTATTAAGAATATATGGAGTGGATGGGAAGTTGTTGAAGGCAGTGAAGAGTATGTATGAGGGTGCTAAGGATGCAGTGCGTGTGGATGGCAAACTGAGTGAATCTTTCCATTTGAAGGTTGGATTGAAACAAGGATGTGTCATGTCTCCATGGTTGTTCAATCTGTATATGGATGGGGTTATAAAAGAGATACAAGGTCGGGCAGTGGATGTTGGAGCGGCCCAAGTGAGAGAGGGCAGTGTTTGGAAACTCCCTGTACTGTTGTTTGCAGATGATACTGTGTTGTTGAGCGAAGATGAAGGGGAGCTGCAAAGCTTGGTAGATGAGTTTGAGAGAGTGTGTAAGAAACGGAATCTAAAGGTGAATGTAGGGAAGAGTAAAGTGATGGTCTTCAAGAGAAGTGAAGCCAGTGAATGTACAGTGAGATTGGATGGGAAGGATATGGAGAATGTGAGTGAATTTAAGTATTTGGGCAGTGTGATGAGTAAGGATGGAAGTATGGAGGGTGAAGTGCTCGAAAGGGTGCAGCAGGGAAGGAAGGTTGCTGGTTCGTTGAAAGCAGTGATAAGAAACAGGGAAGTGAGCATGGAAGTGGAAAAGTTGTTACATGACAGTATTGTGATACCAACTCTGACGTATGGAAGTGAAGCTTGGACCCTGTTGGAAGGACAGAAGTCAAGAGTGAGAGAAGCGGAAATGAGTTATTTGAGAGGAGCATGTGGAGTCACATGGAGAGACAGACTAACAAATGAGGAAGTGAAGGAGCGTTGTGGTGTGGTTGAGGATGTGATGGGAAGCGTTAGGAGAAGCACGTTAAGGTGGTTTGGGCATGTGGAGAGGATGGAGAGTGAAAGACTGACGAGGAGAGTATGTGAGTGAGGTGGAGGCCGAGGATGAGATGAAGGGATGGAGTGGAGAGGTATATGAGAGAGGGGGGTGTGAGTTGGGAACTTGGTAGTGAAATGGCATGGGACAGAGTGACATGGAGGCGATTTGTTTGTGGCCACCCCGTTCGGGATTGAGGCGTCTGGCAATAGATAGATAGACAGGCTCGGGGGAGAACCACTAGACGTGGACGTGGTATGGGTAATTCTAAATTGTTGCCACTGCGGTCTGAAAAAATCATGGCCGCCACTCACCAAGCACAGGTAGTGAGCAATGATTTGGCCTCGTCATCAGACACCTTCTGGGCCAGTGTTTCCAGATCTCCATTGCCAAATTATGCTTGACTACATTTAACATTATGCTGAAACCAGCACAATTATGCTACTGGGGTGACGAAATTATGCCAACTTTATGCTAAATTTCAGAGTTAGTTTATTTTCACAGTAAACTATTATACAGCCTTTGATAAGCATAGGTAATAGTTAACACAAATCAACTACTTTGCACATCGAAAAATAGAGAGATCTCATGAGATAATACTGAATAAGAACATAAAGTTGACTTTTAGCGGTAACAAATTAAACAAGGCTAAACATTTTTTTGTGACTGAGATATCAGTATCATAATCCTTCTGCTTTCTACATAATATTTCGTTATGACAGCTATCAGCATTTGAATAAAAAAAAATATATATCACTGCAGTTAGCTACTTTACCACAAGGAATTAAGTCTGTAAAAATTTCTGCTATTAGCTAATAAGAGTGACTGATTAAGATGGTCAGCCAAACATCACAGCTAATTAGCAACTCATAAACAACACTTTTTTTTTTTTACTGATGCATCTTAAAACTACACACTAAACTGGCTATGAAACATGGTATATTAGCTACTGTCAACCTGTGTTTTTAATTAAAAAAAAAAAAAAATCAAAGTGTGGCAGTCACTGCCACATGGTTTCTCATAGATGGTTGGCTGAGCTACAGAGTACTCTCATAATATCATTCTTAAGGTATCAGTACGGCAACATTCATTCATTCGCCAATCAGCTACCCGCCCAACACACTCTCTCTCTCTCTCTCGCGCGCGCTTTCTCTGATTTATAGCTTTTATAAAATTATTCCAAAATTATTCCATTCCATTCTAAATTATGTTAGAATTATGCTAAAATTCTAATATGTAGAAAAATATTCCAGACTCAAAAATTTGATCAAAATTATGCTAAAAGAATAAAATTATGCTAGATATGGTAACACTCACACCTTTCCCCCTCTGCCGGGAACTACAGGTAATCATACATCTGATTTATGTGGAATGTGCAATATTGTGACTAGGTTAGATGCAATTGCCTGTGATCGCTGTGAAACCTGGTTTCATCCTATGTGTCTGGGCCTCCCAGACCAAGTAGTAGAGAGTATTAGAGAGTATGACGGTCAGGGCATTGCCTTTAATTGCATAGAGTGCCGTTCTGTTACTGGTAATAGTGGCACCGTGTCTGACTCTGCATTTAGGCAGTTGTTCCAAACAGTCAAAAAGTTATGTGAGGCTGTCCAAACTCTCCCTGCTAGGCCCGACCTGAGCAGCAATGGCTAGGCAGGTCAGGCCAACCAACAGCCTGTGCCTAGGCCTGGCCCATCCATGACAGACAGGGATAGCCTAAGACAGGGATAGCCTAAGAACTCATTAGAGAAGACGCTAGAGAAATGGAGGAGAGGAATAAAAGGAAGTCATCAATAATAATTAGAGGCCTCGAGGTACAATCTGCTGACTCTGTACATACTGCTTTAGATCCCATAACCAGACTCATTCTGGGATCCCAAGTAACTCTGTCAGATATAACATGCATTAACAGGGGCAAAAAGTTGTACAGTGCTAAGATTCTGGATGACAGTGTGAGGAAAGACCTGCTAGATAATGCGAGGAAGTTGCACAATACCCAATTTAGCCACGTCTATATCAATAGGGACCTGACATACAACCAAAGAATGTAACTGCGCACCAGGAGTGCAGAACCTAGCACTGCCAGTGGAGGAGGAGCCACCCAGCCAGGCCTCATGCTGGTGGGGATGCCACAGCCATACTCAGCACTTCCCAAACCCAGCCTAGTATTGGTGGTCCTTCCCCCACACCTTTGGACACACAGGTTGCTGCAACCCACTCACAAGATACTACACCTACAAAAAAATTTAAACCAGTCATCTCGCAGTCCTCTCAGACAACAATGAGTTTTCACAATTTGAAACTTGGGTTCTGTTATGTAAAGAGTATCATTAATAAATTACACATAATCTCTGATTTTCAGTCAAATAATGATACAGATATTTTGGGAGTCGCTGAAACCTGGCTGCTGCTTGAAATCCCTGATTCCTTTGTCCAGATTAATAATTTTAACCTCTCACGTACTGACACCAAAGACAATACCCGAAAGCACGGCGTAGGTTTCTATATAAGGAGTAGTATAACTCATATAACCATTAACACCAACTGTGATGATGCAACGAAAGGTTTTTCGTTACCACCGTAATGATCAGAAACTTAAGACTATGCTGCCACCAGGGTAATGATGAGGAATTTTGTTGTCAGTGTAATAAACAGAATTCGAGCTGCCACCAGTCTGATGATCAGACAATAAAGAATATGGGAAATGGGATAGCGTGGTCTTATTGACAAATAGGGTAGCGTGATCATAATGAGGCTTTAGAGATTATGGTAAATAGGGTAGCGTGATCATAATGAGGCTTGAGATTGTGATAAATAGGGTAGTGTGAACTTATTTAATGGGCGTGAGCAAGTAGATATTAGTACCCCTTGCGGGCCACTCAATCTCATATATACTACTTCTTAGAGGATAGCAAAAATTGAAACTCAAGTGACTTAACCTAAGATTTACTAAATAATAACTGAAAAACAGATAACTCTTCAAATTATGATTGAACAAGAACTGAAAGACAAGTTATTCTTCGAGACTGTGGTTAACACAGACAAAGTAATCCCTCTATTATTTGGACGTCCACTATCCGAATGCATCACTATTCAGACATCGTAAGCTGTCCGACCCCCAAAATGCCCTAAAATTTTTAAAAAAATCCGATTTTTTGGACCGCGTCAGTTTGAATTTCCCTCGCGCGCCGACCAGCTGTGTTTTCGCGCCTCCCGCCTCTGTCACGGTCTCATTTCCCGCTCCGCTCCTGGCTCGTCAACACGCTCTGAAAATGGCGGCTGAAGTGCTTGGTTTTGTGGTGATACCGTACCTCCTGCAGGGCTTGATGCTGCTCTTCACCTTCTTCATAATGTGTGTGATGATGGCCCCGCCTCCTGAGAAGAGGAAGAAAGTGGTGTTGACTCTGGAGAAGAAGAGGTAGGTATTGGAAAAGGTGGACGCCGGGTGGCCGACATCACGGATCCTACGTGAGTTCAACCTCCCTCGCTCCACTTTGTTTGATATCAAGAAGTCCCGAGACAAACTACAGCAGTACACGGCTGATTTCACTTCGAAGACCAGACGAAACGTGGAGAGGAAGGTGATGTTTACTCCTAAGTATGCAGACATCGACCGTTCCATGCTCATCTGGTATCGACAACAGCGAGCTGCTGGTGTGTTGGTACGTGGAACGGAGTTGAAAGCTGCTGCTGAGAAGTTTGCAAGGCTACACGACACCCCAGACTTCAAGGCATCTGAAGGGTGGCTCTTCGCATTCAAGTTACGACACGGACTTACCAATCGTAAGGCCCATGGTGAAGCTCTGGATGCTAACGACGAAGGAGTAGAACAGTTTCGGCAGAAGGTGAAGGGCTTGATTGACAGGGAGGGCCTCACTCTTGGTCAAGTCTACAACGCTGACGAAACTGGCCAGTTTTATCGTTCAATACCCACGAACACTCTCGTAGAGGAGACAGAGAAGCATGTGCCTGGCCCCAAGCTCTCCAAGCAACGGGTGTCTGCTTTGTGCTGTGCAAATGCTAACGGCATGCACCGCCTCAAGCCCGTTATTGTAGGCCGTGCAAAGCAGCCTCGGTGCCTTCGTGGGTTAATGGATGTCCTTCCTGTCTTGTGTATCAGTTCTCTGAAGGCTTGGTTGTGAACCAAGCCTTCAGAGATTGGTTTCACCAACACTTTGTCAAGGAGGTCATTTGTTATCAGACGGAGACACTGAAAATCCGACGAGACCAGGTAAAGGCCCTCCTGATTCTTGACAATGCACCTACGCATCCGTCAGACAAGGAGTTGGTGGCTGAAGATGGCCGCATTAGGTGTCTGTTTTTGCCACCTAATACGACTGCTCTCATCCAACCAATGGACCAGGGAGTGATTGTGGCAGCGAAGAGGCTATACCAACGGAAGTTTTTGGATGAGGTGATGGTTGTGTACGAGGACAAGGACGATCGCAGGGAAGGACGAGACATGTGAGGACAAAAAACTGTCGAAAACCTTCGTCGATACAACCTCAAGTCTGCCATCTACAACTGGGCCAGTGCATAGAAGGAAGTCTCTGTCAAGACTTTAGAAAATGGTTGGTCTCGGCTGCTTCATGGAAGTGACGTGGTGCACAATTTTGTAGGTTTTACGTGGATGACTTCCATGCAAGGCTTCGTACGGGTGGAGACAATGTGGATATCGACGAAGTGCATGAGTGGTTGGATGACGACGAGGGCGATCCTGGGTATCAGATCATGTCTGATATCGAGATCGCATCTACTGTTGCTGGTCCGAGTACCCAGCAGGAAGATTCCGACGAGGACAGTGACGATGATGCGGACTCCTCACGGTTTGTCACTACTCCAACCATCCCCAAGCTGAGTGCACTCTGGGCGTATGTGGAGTTCATCCTTGACTACCTAAAACACCCGGACTGTGACAGGGAGATGGGGCCCTTGGGACTTGTGGATGAAGTGTGAGCTTTCAGGCAGCACATCATTAATCGTCAGAATCGTCGTTGCTTGCCTCAATCAACCATTGACAGTTTTTTCAGGCAAGTCAACCCTGCCGTCCTCAACCCTCACTCCACACCAGTACCTCACCAAGACAGGCCTTCTAGCTCCGAGCCACAGCCCAGCACATCAGGCACGGCGGAGTCACCACTGGATGTGAGTTTGCGGCTGTCTTCTGAGTCCTCTGCAGTGGATAGCTTATCACCACGTCCCACCTAGAAGCCCTTATGCCGCCTCCACCAGCTCATCTCGGACTCTGATAGTGACTAAATTCTCCAGGACTCCTCACTAGACCACACGGGAATTTACAGTTATGTACAGTGCAGTGAAGTAATGTGAAGCAAGATTGTTACTGTATTATGGGAAAGGAAACGTTGTGGGAAGTGCTGGTGAGTGTAAAGTGCAGCAGAAGTGCCAAGGATTCTATGAATTCCTGCAGGTGTCTCAGGTGCACCTTCTTACTATCAGAGTCTGGGATGACCGAGTGGGTTATACATCAGGACGGCGGCATCATTCTCGTAAGTACCCTAACTTCATCAAAAATTCCTTGTTTTGTTCTTCCCATATCATTAATCTCTTGCATAGACTCTGTGAAAGATGATTTCCATAATGATTTTCATGTCTAACCTGTTTTCAGCATGCTGTAAAGTGGTAAAAAATTCCCATAAATGTAAATCATAATTTCCTGCTTTCAATTTATTTTTTCATACATAGTTACCACTAGTATTGAAGTGCACCAGCTGTGAAAAGGGTGAATGCTATTGATTTTCATGCCCAGTACCTAAACTAAGCTGCCAACTCAGTGAACAGCTGTGCCTAACTTACCGCAAATTCATCCTTTTTGGGTTAAATTTAAATGAATTCATGATTTGTGTTCATTATTTTAGTGCACTGCTGTGAAAAAGGTGAATGCCAGTGAATTTCATGTCTGGTGCTTACTTTCAGCATGCTGTATTCTGGTGAACACTTTTGCCATACCTAACTCTTATTGACCATTTTCTGGTAACAATTTACATCATTTACTGTATTTGATGCTTTGTATCCAATAATTTAGTGCATAAAATTTGAGAAAAGATGATTTTCATAGTGGCTGCCACGTCCGATACTAACTTACACTAAGCTGTCAATTCAGTGAACACCTATGCCTTACTTAACTCAGATTCATCATTTTGGTGTTAAAATAAAATGAATTCATGCTTTGTGTTCATGATTTTAGTGCATAAAAAGTTAGAAAGGGTGATTTCCATAGTGATTTCCATGTCCGATACTTACTTACACAATGGTGGCAAGTTGTGAGCACCTATGCCTTACTCACCTGTAAATCATCATTTTTTGGTTAAAATTCAATTAATTCATGCTTTGTGTGCATTATTTATGTGAAAAGGGACCTAAATAAGTGCTATGCATGTCCGGTAGGGAGGTAGGAAGGTGGTTTTCTGATTTAGGTTAGGTTAGGTTAGGGTCAGGAATGACCGGTGCTGGAGCTTCAGGGCCACTATCCGGACATGCCTTTGGCTCTATTACATCGGATAGTGGACGGATTACTTACATTATTAATTTTTTACCAAAGTACAGGTATACTCTGGTTTAACAATACCCTTGGTTAAGTAAAAACCCATCGTTAGGCGGGGAATCGTCTATCGCGTTACATTTAACATGTAAAGTATAGGGATGCTTTTTTGAGTCTTGGGTTTTCCCCCCAAGCAAGTCCAAAACTCACCCAAATGAGTCCAAAAACAAGTTTAAAGCCAATCTAAATGGCCTAACAGCTGTAAAAGAAGCTAACCTAAGCCTAACACCTGTAAATATCTCACTAAAACCAACAAATAAAATCTGAAAATTGTCAAATGTATTTGGAAAAAACCAAGCTTAGTGAACTGTACCTGAAAATGGCAATGTTCACCCCACCTAAACACATTAATCAAGTCTAAAACAGTTCATAAATAAACATAAACACTCAATTTTACACTAAAATAACATCAAAATTGGTTTTTAGAAATCAAAACCCATCATTAAACTGGGGTTTGGCCATTATTAAGCGGAGTATAGTGGTATTTCTACCCCCATTGTTAAGCCAGGGTATCGCATCTAGGGGTATCGTATATCCTGGTATACTGTACTTGCATTGATAACAAACAAACAAAAAATTGTTAAATCAATAATGCATGAAGAACACAACACAAGGAACTCAACCATTATGAATATTAATAATGATACAAACACAGAATAAACAAAGCATTCCAAACAATAATGGAGAAGAGGGGTGTTTGTTTGTTTACAGACATTCATTTACTGCCGACGGGTTTTACGTGATAACAAGCGCAAAGTATCGTAAAACACTGAGGGGAAGCAAAACAGTCTGTCAGAAAAGCCGCCAAACTGGAGAATGCAGCCGTGAGTATCAACAAACAACCCAGAGTAGGTCCAGACCAAGTGTGGTGATTGGTTTGCTAATCAGATTCGTGCAGGTATTTGCCACAGCATTGAAACACACACACTAATTGGGTGAGCCATTAGGACAGTGTAACATCACCCCACTGAGATATACCACACTGCACCTGTACCCTGCTAGCAGGAGAGGCAGCTCCCAGCCACAGGGAGTGAAAGATACCTTCCTTCAGTGGGATTTTCTACCATATTGCCAATACCACAAGGCCTCAAATACACATTCCTGGGATAAAGGAAGGATGGGAGAAGACAGTGGTATACTTAACACAATTTTTGCTGTGGTGGCATTTAAGGTCGTGTGCTACTCACCTCTTCAAATGTCATGTTATATTACCCTGAGATTCCTGGAACTGTATTCTATCTATATAATTATATATCTATTTCCATATGCCCCAATCCCGTAAAGGGTGATCACAAACAAATCGCCTCCATGTCGCCCTGTCCAATGCCACTTCACTGCCCTGCTCCCAGCTCACACACCTCTCATATACCTCTCCACTCCATCCCATCTTCAGCCTCCCCCTTAATCCACCTCACTCTCCTCGTTAGCCTCTCACTCTCCATCCTCTCCACACGGCCAAACCACTTTCAAGTATTTCTCCTAACGTTTTCTATCACATCCACATCCACACCACAATGCTCCTTCACTTCCTCATTTGTCAGTCTGTCTCTCCATATAACTCCACATACCCAACGTAGCCTTAAAAAAAAAAAAAAAGTGTAAACCACTTGGTTTAACCCCTACCCACCAGGTGTTGGTAGGAACAGCACTTGTTTTTGCACCACAGTTTGAAGCGGCCGCCACTTTATCTCGTCACCAAAAGCCAAGGAGGGCCTCCCACCAGCCGAGCCAACCATACCTCTGTGTGACTCTGTCAGGTGTGGGATGGTTTTTTTCTAAACACTTCTCGTCCTATTTCATTCCCGCCTCGTGCGGACTTTTGCCTCACCCACCAAAGGTGGTATTCTGCACCCTGGGTGGAGCAGCTGCAGTATCCACCCATGAGCCAAACCTCTTCGTACTTCCCTGCACCTCACCGTGGGAGGAACTCTGGGGCCGGATACTCAAAACGAGCCTTTAGCCACGGCACCAGTTGATGAACGGCACATTTGAGGGCACACCTGACTCCCATACTCAAACAATTTTATAGGCGCCTTTGGTATGCCTTTCCGTGGAAAGGCAACTTTCTCTCAGAAGGCGCCATTTGATACCGCAGCCAATCACAGCAGCGTTATAAAAGTACTCTTAGGAAGTGTCTGCCAATCACAAAGCAGCACTTCCTCTCAGCTGACGGATGTAAACAAAACATGAAGTGAGGGTGCAATGCAGTAGTCACGAAATATTTCCGTTTTCGTAGTGATATTTTGTGGGAATGGTGAATAAACATAAGCTGGGATTCAGCTGCACTAACTTCAGTTTTACAGGGGACCTATGACTCACTGCAGAAAATAAAGATACGGTCTATTCACGTGTGTATAGAACCTTCTGTTTTGTTTTGTTTTGTTTCGTTTTTGAAGGCTCCAACATGCTTGCATGCCTCGGCCTTGGTCACCTAATGGTGGCTCTCCATGCTGCTCGATCCCTGGCAGCCTCCCTGTTCAGTCCATTAACCCTTAAGTCACACTTAATGACCTCGTCCCATGTCTTTCTCAGTCTACCCCTCCCAACCCCTCCCCCAATATTAACACTTCTCACCCTCTATACCCAGTTATCAACCCCCATCCTCTCCACATGTCCAAACTACCTCAGCCTACCTCTCCTCATCACAACACAAATACACTCCAGTCCCATCCTACCTCTCAACTCTTCCATCGTAAACCCAGCTCCCCCAGGCCTTGCACGCAGGGATGCACTGCACATCCACCTAATCATTGTCATTTCTGTACGTTTAAACCTGCGAATATCCTCTTCCTTTACTGCCCAGGTCTCACTACCATACAGCATCACACTCCTAACACATGCTGCATGCAAAGACCCCTTAGCACGTAAGGAGAGTCCTCTCAATGTCAGGAGAGGCAACAGCTCCCTGAACTTTTTCCAACCACTTCTCACCCTAGCAACCGAGATAACTCCAGCCCCACCTCCGGCACATAACATGTCTCCCAAATAACAAAACTCCACACACTCAAGAGACACCTGCAAGTTCAACCCTCTTACGCCTAACAATCTCCACCTGCTCTGCCCGACACGCTGCACACATGAAATCAGCATTATCTCGCAGTCTACCTCTAATAAAACTACATCTCTTGTGCACCCAATTATCACAAACACTACACAAGATGGAATTACTTCCCACACCCTTGTGGCAAACTGCACATGGCCACTCTCCCTCTCCTCTGATTGTACCGCCACCAACCCTAGATATCACTTTTGTTTTATCTGCATTTACCCTTAAGCCCTTGTACCCCATACCATCACTCCATTTCTTAAATCTTTCCTC
>JAGKTI010022474.1:0-15243 GCA_018397915.1 Birgus latro
CACTCACACACACACACACACACACACACACACGGGTTTCGAAGGGTGCAAAAATGAGATAGTTCCTCAGACACCAAGAAATCTTTCAAGCTGTGCTGTACCTCATTTCATATAATATCCTGTATTGTACCGTTTTATATAAATCATACTATACACTGTAATAGTGGAAAATACCGAGGATAATATGTGGACTTATAACACAGGGATGGTCATAACTGTTTCGACCTATATTTCACTGTCTGAAGTGTAGCAAATGGTGTACTGTAAAATTGTAACTCAGAATGGTATAACTGATCCTACACTTCCCCATTTCCACTTTTTCCTTCTCTTTTATCGCACATGTAGAGAGCACAAAGTACACTGGCGGCAAAAACTTGTTCTCCGGAAATTCTCTTCGCTTCTTTTGTGTTGTTGCTGTTTTTGTGGTTGTTCGTGTTAATTTCTTTTTGTCCGAAACGTGCAAGTACTGTATATTTGGGTAAAACTCCCTGGTCATTTTCTTTCCTTCTTTCCGCATTGTGTTTCTTAATCAGTGCTGCCCTTCTTTTTATTTATTCATTTAAAATCATTTAGTGCATTTTATATATACAGTGAAGAGGAGTGAAATACAACATTAGAGCGAAGTTCACACACACAAAAAAGGAAATGATGGGTCGTTAAGGAAAGTCATTTGTAAGAGGCAAACAAGAGGAAAGAAACCAGGTAATTAAAAACAAACCGGAAGCATGATGATCATTCGGTATAACAACGATACAGAAAAGGAAGCTATTCAGTAATACCACGGGAACTTTAGGTATGTCAAGACAAACTAAGAAATGTGTGGAGAAAAAGTCATGATCGCATAGGAAGGTAGAAATATAAAAACATGAAATTAGCTGTGGATGAAGGTCTGGAGTATATAGGGAAAAGAGGCAGGGAAATATGGACAGATGTTTAGGGAGGAGGGAGGTTTTCGTTGGACAGGGGAACACGTGAAGTATGGTAAAATGGGCGTAATGGAGAGCTGACACGTGACGTCTATATTGTGACTGAGTTCCTTCCTCCCAGTTAACTTCCCGGCAGCTGTCCTTGTGTGGATGAAATGCGGGTAAGTTGGCGAGGTTTCATCAGATCCCAACCACACATCGTATCTGCTGTGTTATTCCCTTGGAGTGTATACTACCTTACCCTCACAATCTTTCTTCTATGATTCTACTCATTCTTCCGACTTTTACAACGTCAGGTCTGTTTTCATGCATCAGTCATCCCTCCTCCTCCGTATTCCATAAACTCTATAAATCATTACTTCCTTACTCCCATAGTCTCCCAGTTTACGCTCTGCTGCTGTATTTCCAGTTCTCTCTGACCCCTCACTTTTTCGTCCATTGTAATCACATTTTTAATTTACTCCTTGTGAGCCCCCAGTTGACCAGGTAATTCCGATCTACGCATTTTTTTCTTTTAGTTCTGTGCTGAGGTCCAAATCTAGTTCAAACAACGTATTTACTCTTGGTTGCTGCCATCCTGTTCCCTAGATTAGTTTAATTCTAACTCAAACAAGACTGAAAGCGGAAAGTATTACAGCGGCTCCACTTAGCTTAACATCTTGATCCTCTTCGTCTGATGAAACACACCAGTAAGCCTTCCAGATTTGACTGTGCTGCGTTGCGTGTATAGTATTTCAACTGGCTTGGGAGAAAATCAAGACCAAGTTTCGACGCACAATCACAATGTCCAGTATGCAGAAACCCAGCACGATTTTTAGGTGGGATATTCTGTGCTCAGTTGTGAATGGCAACCTGAATTCACTTCATCTATTTCTTTGTTGTCTCCCCCTCGCAGCATTGTGTTCCCCCAGCATGTCTGATAGGCCTCCACACAGCTCCCCTCTTCCTCTTTAATATCACTCATCGCTTATTCTTTTTTCTCATTCCCTGTGTCCTCTTACGATAAAAAAATATTTGTTACGTTCTGTTGCTCACGATTTTAAACATTACCTCATCACTATATCTTAATTTCTTATCATATCCTCTGTCCTACTTGTATTCCTATTGCGTGAATTCTTTTATTTTGCTCTTACCATTTACTTTCTTTTGTCCTTTCTGACAATTATGCCATATATCACAAAGTCTATCCGCTCTCGGAGTTCTCCATTATACGAGTATTATCAGCGTTTACCGCCACCTACTGCTCTCTAGTGAAGAAGCATAGTTCTTCATCTTTTCTATCCCTGAAGACATCGAAGAGCATGCCTGGCATACTAATTCTTTTCCATGCAGAGTAAATCGGCATTCTCAGACTTTCATGTTTGCAACTGACCAATATGGAACGGTCTTCCTTAATCTGCCTTTCTCTTCGTCTATAGTTTCCAGTCTTATCAACTTTCCTTAAACGGAGCAATTTCTTCAATCCTCAGGTTTCTTACATTGTCTTATTTGCATTAAAAACGTACTTTTTCCTCCTACTTTCTTCATGCTCCGTTCTACTTTCCTTTCCTTCCAGGCCGGCAGCAAATATCATAGCTTTTCCAGCCTTCTAGGCCACTTAGGTTATTTCCTTCTTCCTCTTCGTATCATTTCTTCATTCTTATCCCTCTTCCCTCTGTTCCTTTCCAGACTCTCTTTTACCCTATCTGATCGCCATCTCCATATCCCTGTTCCTTTTTCCAGCCATCTTTTTACGGTAGTCTGTATTCCATCGCTCCTCTAATTCCACTTCTTCCCCTGACCAACATCTGGATTTTTTTAATGTCACTGGTGCAGGAGGAAACTAGTATGCTTGCCCCGCAGGGGAAAGTTCCTTGTCGCAGTGAATGAACGGAACTGGGGCCTGGTTGACTGCTGCCAACCTTAAAAGCGCCAGGCAAGGCTGCAGCACCACCCCTGAACATCTACACTGTGCACTGCAATTTCCAAGCTGTGTATAGAGGCCCCGTTAACTCAACGTACTCGTACATAATGTCACGTGTTAGTTACGGTATTCATTTATTTGATTATTCATTTTAATTTACTACTTTCTCTTTCAGGTTATTGAAACTGGTAGCTCATAGATAAAGTATTATAGAATGTAACTTTTCCTTTTCAGTCTTTCCTATGAAATTTCCATGTCAGTTTTTCCGTGCTGCATGGTGGTTTTTCCCAGTTTTTCCAGCTAGTTTTAACAGGAGGGTTTGGAGGCGGGGAGAGCCTTCTTGCTTTACTATCCTTATCTTTCAGCATGTAGAATTAGATTTTGTAGTCATAGTCTACTCTGTAACGAACAGCCTCAAAAGGACCATAATGTCTGTTGCTGTTTGTTGTCCTTTGTACTCCTTTGTACTCCCTTTTTCACCCTCCAGACATCTCTGTTCCCTGTCCCACCGGATACTCCCTCCTCATCCATTATTTCCCTTACTTTTCTCTCGCTTCTTCATCTCCACTTCCCACCTGCCTGCATACCGTCTCTCGCTACATCCGACATTCCCTTCTTTTCCTTTTCTTCACAGTGAATTCATATCCTTCCCAGACTCTCAGCCAGTTCCGTTTCCCCTTTTCTCCCTTCTCCCTCTCATATCCCTTATCTCGCCGAAGTCACACACAGCAGTCACCCCACTATATTCATAAAACGTTCTCCTGTGCATTCTTTCCACGAGTTACTTGCACAGTGCTGTCTGAGGCTCCTTTCATTTCATATACTGAATATATATATATTTAGGTAAAGAATGGAACTGAGGAATTTCCTAACTTCGATTCTAGACCTAAATATAGTCCTTGTTGTTGTAATATTTGTCTTTTACTCTGTAATTTATTTCCTTCCATGTTCTTTGTTTCTCTAATTTCCTATTTACGTTATACATTTAAAACATTTTAGCACGAACTTCGCCCCATCCCCCGCTCCTTCTTTTTCATTCTCTCTCTCCCATTCACCTCCTTCGCGTGTCCTCAGGCTTTTCACCTTCCCTTCCCTCAGCCCATATCTTTCCCACACACCCTGGCCTGCCGTCATATAACTTCGGGTATTTTACTCTTCCTCTTCTTCCCTCCTTCCCCTTTCTCCTCCCCTCCATTCACACTCCTCCGCTTTTCTCACCTTCAATTGTTTTTTTCTTTGCTCGGCTTTCCATTCTCTCCATTGTTGCATGCATTCCCCCACCTCTCTCTCTCTCTCTCTCTCTCTCTCTCTCTCTCTCTCTCTCTCTCTCTCTCTCTCTCTCTCTCTCTTCCCCTTTTGTACACACATAGGCTACCCTATACCATAATTCTGCCCAACCCCAGCAATAAGCTTCTCGTCCCCATCCCTACACATTCCCCAGACCCAGTTCTCCCTTGTCCCTTGTAACCTAAGTTGCCTCTACATTCTCATCCCTCCCTCTCAAACGTTATATACAACTTTCTGCCAGCTTTATTAGTCTTCTGTTATTTCCTTTACCTTTTATTTTACAGTTTCAGTTTTTCAATGCGATATTTTTGTAGTGACATTAGGTCTTGCATAAGGTAAACAATAGTATAAGATTTTTATCGATATACAGAAAAATTAATCCCTCTTCCGATGCTACCAGTACTGTGAAGTTTAGATGCGCAAGTATCTCTAGGAGCGAGTCTGTCCGTCAGTTACTTCCTAAAGATATTCGGAGACGAAGTGCTTCAGTCCCGTAGACTTTAGTGAAAACCCATAGCAGGGCCCTGTGCTACTGTATTTATCTAGTTCTTCTGTATTTTGTTCATTCATTTGTCTCCAGTATTGATAGAATTTTCAGTAAGCTACGTCAAGGGGAGAACATAACACATGTTTTTACTCGAGCGTCAGTCTTAACAAACTGCATTAATATATTCGTAGTTGAGTAATTATCCCCACTGACCTGCTACATTGTAACACTGGAAAATATGTGTTAAACTGGTTTGTAAATACTGCTTTAAAATGGGTAGGTCATACTGAAACCCACACATATCAGCTGGATTATATGATTTAGTAGCTGAAGATCAATGATACCTTTAGAATCCATGCTTTCATACTCTGTCCAGCGGCCAGCCGATTCAACAAAACGTTTACAGGACTGGCAGTGTAACAAAGCCAAATGAAGATAATATCAAATGAAGGCGTCCAAGGGGCGAAACGCTGGTCGCTGGAGCAAAGTGACCACCATCTTGTCTCGAAAAATATGTGTTGAAGTTGTTAGGAAGGAGGCCACCTCGCTCCGGTGACCAGTGTTCCACCTCGTGGATGCCTTCACTTGATTTGAAATATTAAATAAGTAATTTTCATTTTTGTAGAGATAGATGTCATGAAAAGAAATTTACCGCTGTGATCGTAATGTTTAACTGCTATTGTTAGTAAGTTCTAAGGCATCATTCCTTGAATGGAATGTAACCTTAAATTTATCTATCTTCTACATTTCAAAATGTTCGTTTAATTCCAAACGAAGAGAAATGAAAATTTGAGGAAGATACGTTCAAAAATTTATTCTTACCAATGATTTTCTTAGAATGTTTTGTTAACTTACATCACCAAATCAGCTTCTGCTCCACCTAGAGGTCAAAAACTTTCAACTTTTCCGTAAGTTTCTCTTTGTGCCCTCCTAAGAGGAATTTGAAGTCAAATCTGAAAAAGACTGGTAGATAAATAAGGGTCCCCCCCCCTCCTACTGGCCGTTTTGTAGGAACTTTTGCCAATTTTCAAAATATATAAGCATACTGTGCCACCTGGTGACCTGAAATTTTGACTTCAGACATTTTCCCATATGCGCCAAGCTTAGAGAAATCTCTAGCAAAAACCTGAGGAAAATTGGTCCATAAATAAGGATTTTATCCCGCTTTTACCAGTGATTTTTTTTTTTCGAAATCTTTGCAAACTTCCAGGGTTGAAATTTTCCCCAATGTGCCAAGCTCAGAGGATTCTCTAGTTAAAATTTGAGCAAATTTATAGATAAGGATATTATCCCAATGTTACCTGTGATTTTCGTTTTCCGGAATTTTATTAAACCAAAAAAATATCACAGCTTACAGCAACACCTGGTGGCCTGACTTTTTGACTTTTGGAATTTCTACATAAGTGCCAATCCCAGAGGAATATCCATTTAAAATCTAAGCAAAATTGGTCCATAAATAAGGATTTTCTCACTTTTACTGATTTTTTCCCCCCAAAATTTTTGCAGACTTTAAAACTATATCAGCTTTTAGCACAAACTGGTGGCCTGAATTTTTTTATCTCTGAAATTTCCCCATAAGTGCTAAGCTTAGAGGAATCTCCAGTTATAATCTGAGCAAAACTGGTCCATAAATAAGGATATCCCACTTTTACTAGCGATTTTTTAAACAATTTTACACCTCCTACATTGAATTTTCACATGATCATTTAGCAAGATTGATTATTTACTTGATCATATGATACTAGAGAAGAATGAACGAATGTACCAGTAAAATGGGAATTTTTTAATGAATAGCAGAAAACTGAAAAAAAAAAAAAAAAGACTGTGGCCACCTCAGCTTGCTCCGTTCGCTCCAATGACCACTTATTTTAAAACATGAGAAAAGTCTAGACTATTATAACTCCTAACAGTATAATTATAGATTTAAAAACTGCCTTCACAGTAATCACAATAAACCTGTCTGTGTAAAAGCGTTCGGATGAATATTGACTTCATCCTGGGAATCGCTACAGTAAAGCTGAGAGATCCAACAAAAGTAGCCTGAAGGAACTATGAGTTTATTGGCACTGCACTATTGATCTTGAAATTACCACTCGTTCTGAAGTGCATGAGTCAAGCATCAAATTAGGAATAAGATACAGTACATTAACCCCCTCTCCCCCACCTCCGTTTTTTAAAAGTAAGTTGATTAGTTGACACGTGTGCACAACGAAGGGGACTGTGCAACCAGAGACGGCGCCTCAAATGTCGAAATTGTTACCTCACGACCTTCAGTACAGGGGTCACGTCTCACTCTAGCCCCTCCTTTGTAATGCCGTCCAGGTCATCCCTTAATGCATTTCAGAATGGTGTCATACTTTCCGGTAATATTTTATTTTGCCAAAGGTCACTCAAAATATTTTTTAATATAAGATAATGCTTAATCCCCAAAGAATTAAAATTTTCTCCATTATCTGATTCTAGAGCTATGTTAAATTATTTTTATTTTCACTAAATCCACACAGTTATCAAGATTAGATGAAACTCCACCTCCTAAAAGGATAAAGATTACTCCATTCCGGAATAGTGACACATTTTAATATTTCACTCTGGCAAACTCCGCTAAATTGTAATTAGTATGGAGAAACCACAACTCCACTGAGGGTTACCCTCTTCCTCGCCATCATGCGACCGAGGGAGGTAAGGCATGACAAGTTGAGAGAATGAATTGTTTTGCTTGCATCGCACTGAATGTATATCAGTTATTATCTAATTTGGTAAGTAAGACCAAAAAGGGAGGTGGGAATGGCCCTTGAAAGTGCCATGAAGCATGACGGTCCTTGGTTTTAATAAAGTATAAATCGGTTAAGATTTTTTTTTTTTTTCGAATACTTCATTACAACACAGAAATTTGTAGCTTCCACTATCGGGACGTGATATTGACCATGTTCAGACAGTTGCTATGTTAAATGACGCTGGCTGAAGCAAAGCTGGAGGCAGTGATGCTGGAGGCAGTGATCCTGGAGGCAGTGATCCTGGAGGCAGTGATGCTGGAGGCAGTGATGCTGGAGGCAGTGATGCTGGAGGCTGTGATCCTGGAGGCTGTGATCCTGGAGGCTGTGATGTTGGAGGCAGTGATGCTGGAGGCAGTGATGCTGGAGGCAGTGATGCTGGAGGCAGTGATGCTGGGAATGGTGATGCTCGAGGCGTGATGCTGGAGAAGGTGACGCTGGAGACGGTGATGCTAGGACGGATGAGAAAGTCCCAGAGGAAAGGTGAAAGGAGGTAAGGAAAGAAAAAAATGCGGAACAAATACAGTGGAAAAGAAGAAACTCAGAAGAGAGGAGAAAGTCAAGGGGTGAGGCGAAAAGCACAGGATTATCCGAGGAAGAGAGACGCTGTGGAGAGGGACGGCTGCAATAAGTAAGGATGATTTATTTTTTCACTCCACCTCCCATAGACGTTTTACGTTACTGCATACAGATTGATCTAACCCAAATGAAACTAATCGCTTGACGTTAGCTGAACTGCCCAGACCATGAAAGGATTAATGGTAATATTTTTACCTCTCAGGCTCTTATCCTCTGATGTAAACTAATTGCCATTACATACAACACAAACATGGAGAACCGCACCAAACTAGAACCTGCAGAAACTTACTTGTTGAACAAGTACATGTTACACTGTTACACCCCTAACTGAGTTCCACAGGGTCTTTCTTTCTTTTACTTACACTCTTCAACCCATAGATGCATGATATTCACACACCCAAACTACGCACATACATTGTTTCATATGCAGACGACTCTGCCATGGTATCCACCCATCACATCGCAGGCAAAACCTGTGCACTTCAGCAAGACTATCGGTACCTGAATAAACTTTAGGCAGGGGTCGCAGACAACAGGGTGACGATTGTTGCATCTAAATCCACCACCAGACTCATCACCAGCTATGAGCATGAGCACAAATACCTGCAAACACCACACTTAACAATGTATCTGTGGTACAAACTCGTTCCTCTAAGATCCTTGGAGTAACATATGAACTCACGTTCAAGGACCACATAATTTTAAAAGAAGCGGAACACCCTCAGACACAACACACTCAAGTTATTTATAGGGACAGACTTTGGGCAACAAAAAGGAACAATCCTTTTTCTACAAGCAATAAAAAAGGTCAGTGATGTCCTATGTCACCCCAGCATGATCCCCCGCCATATCTAACACCCACTGTAGCGCCCTGCCGACCATACAGAACAATGCTTTATGGATCATCACAGGCTGCATGAAGACCACTACCACAGTTCATTAGCACATTATGACTAAAGTCCTCCCTGTAAGTATATATCTTGATTTGAAATGCACACAGTTCTACGTGGTGACCTGTGCTAACACACAGCACCACTGTCATTACAAGACAGAACCTAACAACAAAACTAGACACATAAAACAATCACCACAAAAACATTATAAAACCTTCTTCAGCAACACTGCCTCCAAGAGTTCTAACACTAGTAATGAAGAAACACATTTATGCTGATTACTCAGTTCATGTGAAGGGTAATACAACACCTTGATCAAAATAGACTACTACAAGGCTCCCTCCTCCCATCCCCTCTTAATGTTCACCAGTCATACGTTTACCTTGATCAAGTACACCTACTTGCATAGATTTGGGATGGGTGGAATCACAGATGGCATGTACCCTGCTTGTAGAACAGACCCACAAAATGTAGCGCACATAATGGAGGAGTACACAGTTCATGCCACACTAAGACGCAGACACAACAACGATATAAGGAGCTCGTCCGAGGAGTACACAGTTCATGCCACACTAAGACGCAGACACAACAACGATATAAGGAGCTCACGGGACGACCCAAGAGAGGCAGTTGCTTACCTGTGGGCGATGTGACTGCTCGGCCAGGCGGATCGGGATTAAACAACAACACAACAACAACAACAACAACAAGAAAACAACAAAAGCAACATAAAAGAGGAGAGAAAATACAGGTGAGGTGGGTGGGCAAAGAGATGCATGTAATGAAGTAAATAAAAAAAAATAACTGGCAGAGATTAGAAGGATGTATGTGGGGCTTTCAGATGATAAAGAGAGGATGGAAGGGGACACAGGAGAGGTGAATGGTAGAGGGTGAGAGGAAGATAGGGGCAAGAGGAATGGAGTCTTGTTTAAAAGTGAAGCTCAAGACAAACCTAGATCCAAAACATTAGGCGAGAGAGTTCCCTAGAAGTTAAAAGAAGGAAAAAATATCCGATTTCTGAACCCACTGAATATGAGATTTATGCTAGGTCTTCGTATTTGTTATAAAGATTTAAGTTAAACACTGAATACATGAACACTTTGATTAACATTCTAAGTAATATAAAGGTTTCCGTCTACTGCATAATATCGCCTGGCAGACTATAGGAAAATGAAATCCTATGACAGTAGGCTATAGGGAAAAAAATCCTATGCGCGTCTGCTGCCAGAGTTTTCCATTCGAAAGGCAGTTCTGATATGTTCTTGCTCACGTTTTGATAAACAATTCTGGAAATATTTTCTGGTCAGTAATATTTTCATGACTAGTTATAGTTTGAAGTACTGTATAAGCTTAATCAGACACAATATATAGATTTATTTGTCAATTATGATAATTTGCAACAAAATTTTAAAAATCTGACTGGATGTCAAATATCATTAGCAGGGCCAGGTCTTCGGAAAAGGAGGGGAAGGCGTGGTTCCTAGCAGAACTGCCACAAGTCTAACTGAAAATGTTTAAGAAAATATGAAAGGAAAAAAATTGCTTAAAAAATCGAGAAAACGTCAGTGTTCAAGGTGTTCAGTTTTCTAAAAGGGTAGTTTGGCCCATAATAATTGCCTTCATTGGCTCATAATTTATTAACAAAGTCCCATTTTCATTGACACAGTTCTATGATAACATTTATGTCTGATATTATTTACAGATCTTTCGATACATAACACTGTTCTTTTCTTATATATAATCACTTGTCAACCGAAAATAGGCAGAGGGGGAATGCCCCTCCTCTAAATCCCTACGTGATTAGGTTAATATGTCATATCTTATCATAGCATCAATTGTCTTGTTCAATGGTCCACTCACTGGAGAGATCAACCACCTAAAAATTGGGTGAAACATCTAACAGTTTCTTAACATACTCGTACATGAATATGGGTTAAAAAAAAAAAAAAAAAAAAGACAATCGTCAATAAGACACCAGCTCCATTTCCTTCGAGGAATAATAAAAACGTGTGGGCATCTTACCCTTTTGCCGAAGTCAGAGATTCTCTTCAGCCTCACTGTCAGCATCAAGGTCACTCAGTTCCCTGGGCTCCCTCCCCATTCCACCCACTCTCCGTCCCACAGCACTCTTCTAGATACACGCACGTGGCAGCTGCCAATAACACTGGCGACCGTCATGGTGGGGCAGGGGGGAGACAAGTAAGAAGCGCCTTACAAGTAACTGAAAGAAAATGAAAGCAAAACTGAATGAAACAAACGGTCACAAAAAATCGAGAAGAAAATTGCTGAAAATGTTTAAGAAAAAATGAAAGGAAAAAAATTGCTGAAAAAATCGAGAAAACGTCAGTGTTCAAGTGTTTTCTAAAGGGGTGTTTTGGCCCATAATAATTGCCTTCATTGGCTTTGCCTTACGTGGAACGCGTCGAGCGGGGGTTGTTTAACGTCGAAGCAGCTATGCATAGCTTACGAGCAGCAGGAGGCGTGGTTGAAAAACGGCCCTCATTTGAACAGTCAATATCGCACAAAATCATGTTTTCCTCAACAAAGTTCTAACACTGACATTGAAATACAATTCGGCGTACAATAGTGCAAAAGCTATTGCAAGCAGATGTTACAGAGTTTGTGCCAGTCGTGTGTACCTGAAACAACTCCTAGTGGGCTGGTGGGAAAACATGAATCGCTGAAAAATGGTCATCTTTAACAATCACGACACTTGAATTTTAAATACAAAAATATAATCTGGGACCGTTGGCACCGTTGCTCTGTTGCGAATTCTGCTGTGTAAACAGATTCCCCATACAGTAAGTCATTCTGTCGCAAATATAAATGACTGAAATCGAACCGGTGTAGCTGGAAACAACTGAGATTCGAGGGCGAACCCCGAGAGCCTTCCATAGGAGCATATGAGCTGCAGCCCGACAGGGCCGCGAACCATTTTATACAGTATAGGTCTACGATCTATATTAATCCATATGAGCCTATGACAGGACTGGACCTTCTGCTTGGAGGAGGAGTCAGAGCCGGAAATATTCCTTCCTCATACTGGCGAAGTACAAATGGGGACGGGGTACCTATGCGCGTATGTTAAAGAGGTACTGTACATCTTTGCTGCATGTGACCGAGTATCGTATCGTGCAGGCGAATATTTGCCTGTATCATATTGCATATTTCAGTCTAATTATATCTTACCTGGTGTCATACATGACTGACTACAGTACATACGTAGGTTTAGAAACTTTTAGCCAGCATTCATTGGAATATATTTCCTAACTGCACACGCTTCTCTGCTAGATGGAAAATGCATTTAATCAACATTTTTTTGTATTGTCGTTGTATACTGCTCGTCAGACAAAATTGCATTACATTTCAATTCCATTTGGATGAAACCGAGATCATTTTTCTGCCCCTAGTGGAGGAAATACGTTTGCACCTCTTACCTAAACGAATTCAATTCCGCTTAAAGCAATTTCAGCATCACTACGTCTCTTTTTCATACCAGTGCTACTGAACTCATCCTGACATTGTATTATAACCTTTTTGCTACTGCTTTATTCTAAAATATTGTCATAAGCAAGGGAGTAGTAATAGTTAATAAACGAAGTAACATTATCTTCCAGTTCTCTCATCCATATCCACAGAGCCATGGCAACATTCGTCCTCTAGCTGCCATTATCTACCCTACACAAACAAGCTCAAGAAGCCAATACCTCAAACTTGCCTTTAAAAATATATTGCTGATCTATGGGCCAAACTCGGACTCACATACGATACTTACCATTCAGTCATTCAATAAACCCAGGACCAATTCAACTTGCAGCTGATACACAACCACATACTATTTCACCACACTCTGTATTCAGCCCCAAGCCAGTTTAACTCCCAGGCAATTATCAAAATTCAAAACTAGCTATATTCATTACCAACCCAGGCAAAAAAAAAAAAAAAGTAGGGAGGGTTTGCATTAACTGCAGATAGGTCTCTCTCTCTCTCTCTCTGCACTGAGTTGACATCATATCACAAGAAATAATATACGCCACTGATATTAGGAAATGAACTTCGCTCTATGCCGTTGTAATTTTTTAACATTTAATTTTGCCTCACTCCGAGGGAAACTTGCACACCTCAGTTAGGTAAAGGTGCCCTTGACAGGAACTGGAAACACTTGTGAGCATTAAATGTAAATTGATTCTATTCTAGCTGCCTAATGGCAGTAAATCAACTCCCCTTTAAACAGTCGATTAAAACTGATATTAATCGTACAGTAACCGTACATAAACGAAACTGTATTAAATTAGTGCCTGGTTATACGTCATTTAATAACAACGGGGAGGTTAAAAGATAATTTATTTTACATGCTTATGTATGCAAAGTAATTACGGATAACTTGCCAGAGTTCCAATTAGTGAAGAAAAGAGATAAATATAGTCTATACAGTGGGTGAAATGAAGAGTTATAAAGTATGTATATTATGACAACAGAAATAAAGGTAACATTTAAACAAATTTAGATGCAAGTAAATATATTAGAGAGTTGATTACCCATGTATGGTAACAGCACAGGCGACTCTTCAAGCTTCTCGAACTCTGACAGCCTCCCTATTCAGTCCTCGAGGTCACACTCTATGATCTTGGCCCAGGTCTTTTTCGGTCTACTTAATACATTTCTTCCCCCGACGTTTATGCTTCTCACTTTCCCCACCCAACTGTCATCCTTCATCCTTTCCATATGCCCAAGCCATCTCAGTCTCCCCTCTTTTCATCACAACACCAGTACACTCTAATCCCATCCTTTCTCCCAACCCTTCAGTCATAAACCTAGCCTCCCCAGGCGTCGCATTCAAAGACGTACTACACATCCATCTAATCATTGCCATTTCTGTACGTTTGAGCCTAAGAATATCGTCTTCCTGTGCCGCCCAGGTCTTACTACCATACTGCATTACATTCCTAACATAGTGTATGCCGCACACAAAGATTCCTTAGCACGGAAGGAGAGCCCTTTACATTTCAGGAAAGGCAACAGCTCCCTGAACTTCCTCCAACCACTCCTTATCCTGGCCACAGAGCTTGCTCTAGTCCATCTCCAGCACATAATGTGTCCCCCCCCCAAAAAAAAAAAAACTTCCACACACTCAAGAGACTCACCAGTAAAACCAGTCCTTTCACGCCTGTCAATTTCTACATGCTCTCCTTGACACACTGCACACACGAAATCATCATTATCTCGCCATCTACCTCTAATAGCACTACATCTCTTAAGCATCCACTTATCACAAATACTGCACAAGATGGAGTTACTTCCCACGGACCCACACCCCTGTGGCAAACCGCACATGGCCAATATCCCTGTGGTTTGACAGTACCGCCGCCAGCCTTTGATATCATCACTTATGTTTTATCCGTATGTACCCTCAGACCCTTGTGCCCCATTCCATCTCTCCACTTCCTAAATCTTTCCTCCGCCTCCCTTACATTCCCTGCAATCAACATCAAGTTATCAGCACGCAACATCTCCCATGGGAGTCCATTTCTGAAGCAATGTGAGAGAGATTTAATTACTATGTCAAACAAGCCGGGTCAAAACAGTTTCAGCTGACTTTTCCATGTGACCCTGGCCTCTAGCCCATCCATACTATTATCATGCTATACATAGGCGACACTGGGTGTATATGTAGATACAAGTATGTGGGTTTGTGCATGGGTGGGTATGTGGGTTGATTTGGGAAAATAGGTCCACTCAGAGTTCCATGTGGGAAAATATATCCAAATGGGAATACGTCCTTGGGGAAAATGGGTCCAAGTGGAAACAGATCTGAGTAAACGCAGGGGCATGTGGGAAATAGATCCATGGGAGAAAATAGGTCCTCGTGGGGGGAAAATAGGTTACTGAGGCAATACAAGTCTGTGGAGAGAAACAGGCTTCTGAAGGGAAAAAAAAAAAGGTCCAAGGGGGAATAAGTTTCTGGAGGAAAAATAGTGTATGGAAAAAATAGATTCACAGTGCAAAATTTATTTATGGTGGATGTTAGGTTCATGAAGGAATTTTGGTCCATGTAGGGAAACAGGTCCATGGTGAAAATAGGTCCAGAGGGTAGCAAATGTGGAGAAAATAGGTCCATGGGGAAAAGAGGTCCAATGTGAAAAGGAAAAAGGTCCTTAAAGGAAAACAGTTCCATAGGGGAAAAATTAGTCCATGCCAAATCAGGCAACTGGGAGAACACAAGTGGGAGGAGGGTTGGTATCTACAAGCTGTGGCCAGAGACGGCCTTATGTGTTAATTTTCCGAATAGAATTGCTCAGGAATTCAAACACTGGTAAACATAGGGTTATTTCTAATTAATAGGTAAGATAATATAGTACTACTTTTATAGAAGTTGACTGAAGTTAAGGCAAAGCAT
>JAGKTI010022476.1:0-15242 GCA_018397915.1 Birgus latro
GAGTATCGGAGGTGGGAAATCGGTCGGGACGTGACGGGTTAAAGAGGAGTATCTCTCTTTTGAGAATATTAAATACTTCTTGATTCCAGAGTTATTTGCCTCAACTTAGCGGTTCTTTCTAACATTAATGGCAAAAATTCTGGTGTCGATATGAATGAGATTTTTACAAAGTTTAGGGGGTAGAATTTTTTTTTATCCTTTTATGTAGCTTGATAAATTTATTTGTGGACCAATATTTTGATATTACCGAAAAAAAATCAAATGCCAAAAGTACTTGCAGTAAGTAAAATTTACAACCAACAATACATGGAAAACGCTACTTTTTACGCAAGAGAAAAGGAACCAAAGGTTAGAAATCAACAAGACTGTCCTTTCTAGACAAAAAATTTAAATTTAGAAGATCCGTTTACACTAAGATGCTTGGACACATATCGTTAAAAAGAATGAAGGTCATAGGCAGAGAGCAATACAGACAGAGGAAAACAGTTCCACAATTGGTCTGCATCTTACATGAAGGACTGGGGGTACTGGTGAAGTCTTGCACTAGAGATGGACAGAAAATGAATGAGAGTCTAGTGCTAGACGAATGCCGTGCGTCCGCTGTAATGGAGGGGGAGGGGGAATGCAAACAGATATTTCATGAGAGCAATGACTATTTTTGAATCGACAGAAAAGAGTTTAAGATGCAACGGTGCGGTGAAGAGATAGATGTTGAAGGGAGTCAGTAGCTGAGGAGAGTTTAAGGGACGAAAAGCCTTTGACTCCACCCTGTTGAGAAGAGGTGTATGTTTGGAGCACCCCACCCTCACACACACATGAGAGTTGTACTCCACACACGGACGAATACAACCTCTGTTGAGTCAACAGCCTTGCTGGGGATAAAGAAGGCACGTAGTCATCTTAGCATACCTATTCTCTTGAAAATGGATTTGCAAATTAGGTAATATGCCTTTCAATGATAAATCCCGAGAGAATGAAACCTCAAGTTTCAGTCTCTCATCCCCTGGAATGTTCAGATTTCTTTCCAGGGGGAAATTCTTCCCATCTGAGAACTGCTGGTCTATAGGATTAGGATAGTTACCTCAAAATTTAATGTTGTCGTACGCTGAGCATTCTGTCTGGAAATCGCTCTGTTCTCCCTGACCCTGTCCGCCATAATCTGCTTGAGCCACAGCTGCATGATCCCAGCGTCCTCCAGGCGGTGAATAAGTTGCATAAAACGATTGTAATACGGCGACCCTTTTCTGAGGATTAATGTTAGGAATGAACCTATCCCTTGTGCAATAAACATTGGCATAGTTATTGTCATCAGCTGCATAAGCACGATATTAATTATTACGGATGTCTCATTAATCATCATTGTCCTGGGTGTCTGTCATCATTATTAAGAGTGTGATCATAAAACTTACTAATCATTATCACCATGTAACTCCATTAGATTCAGTTACGTACTTTCATTTTCGTTTTGCTAATAGCTGGTTGCATTTTTTTTTTTTTTTTTTTTTCGTAGAAGGCATTCCGCATTAGAGATCGTTAGATATAAGCTTCATTAACCCCTTCACACCTATAGTCCTGTCGTAAGTTGAAACAAAAAAACTGAGTGGTGTCAGCAAATACACAGTGAGCAAGCAGGAACAGTTAGAGTGCAATATCCACATCCGCCCGTTGTTCCAATGGCCGAACATTTGATTTTACCCTGTGACTTTGACCTTCGACCCATTTCCCTACAATTCCGATTGTTCCAGTTGTGCCTTACCCTCAACCCTTCCACCAACTCTTACCTAAATCATATCGAAATTGTGAGCTGATCTTGCCCTGTGACTTTGATCATTGTTATGTTGTTCTCAAATTTAAGTTTCTTCATCCTTCTCTGGCCCTGAGTCCTACCATCATGTTTAGTCCGAAGAGAATCAAAGCTATTTTAGTTATAGTACCAAACATATGACCTTGTCCTGTGAGCCTGACCTTTTCTGATTGTCCTCAAAATACAATTCCTTCAGTATTGCTGCACACAGACCCTTCCAGCCAATATTTTCTGTACATTTTATCGAGACTTGGTAAGATGACATGCATGTTACCTTGACTTTTGACATTTCCCTGAGACCTTAACATCTGACTGTTTCAATACAGAATTCCTTTTATTTTCGCATTACCATAAATCCTTCCAGATCTAAATCAGATAAAAAAATGTTAAATTGACCTTGCCATGTGACCCCTGACGTTTCCTTATCGAGTTTTGTCCCAATCAAACTAAACCTGTTCATTTTGTTCACATACAGACACACGGCTTAAAATTTGATCTTGTCCTGTGACCCTAAGTTCTGACTGTTTTGAAATACACCTGGCTGTTCTGCATTATATTCAGTCATCTTAAGAAATCAGCCTGAATCAGATTAAAACTGGCTAAGTTGATCTTGCTAGGTCAAAATTTGATCTAAGTCCTGTGACCTTGATCTTTGACCTGTTGTTCAAACTCTGAGTCATTCCATCATGTTTGATTTGCATCGGATGATGAAAATTCTCTCTCTCTCTTACACACACACACACACACACACACACACACACAGTCCAATGAACTACCTCACTTTATGAGCACGGACGTAAAATTTCTTTCTTCTGATGGAAGGATTTAGTCATCAATATACTACGTATGGTACAAGATTTTCAACATTGTTATGATAATAATCATCAGTAATAGTCTGTGATAACAACTGTTGTAATAACTACCATGGCATTATCATCCTGACAGCCAGTATTTAATGGCGTTGGCATAATACGGTCATGTAAATCGCTTACCTCAATCCCCATCCAAATGTTGCCATGAATGAGATTGGCTTTTTGCTGATGTGGTAGGGAGTGCGACCACGTTCATCAGTGTACAGGGACTCGATGATAATAATGATATAATTCTCCAAGGTGACTAGTGTGTAGCCTCCTCTTGACACCTTCTCTATGGCGTCTTCGTAGCTGGTATACTGGGAATAAGAGACAGTTTCACAATCGAAAAAATGTACCCTTATACTGAAACTATGTGTACTGAAGATACAAATGTTTCGACCTGGAAGAAGATAGTTCAGACAGAATGCATGGGAAATGGAGAAATAATAAAACAGTGCAGTTTGTGATATGGATATCTTCATTTCTTAGTTACATTTTATGACAATACAGTAATCTCTTTAATATCCAGACGTCCAATAACTGGACACCCGAGTGTCTGGACATTTCGGGCAGGGCCTTTGGAACCCCAAAAAAAACGTTAAAAAGCACCAAAATCCGATTACCCCCCCTCAACCCCCCTAATTTGAACTTGGCGCACGGTGCCAAACAGCTGTGTTTATGCATGCTTCCTGCTCCCCAGTCTCCCCTTTCCCTCCCCAGTTCCCGTTCAACTACCATCGTGGGTAGACAATCATCAGAATGGCTGTCGCTCGTGCTCATTTTCGTTTAAACAATTATAATTCACAGTGCTAAGGATTAAGTGCAGCACAACACTGGATACTGCACGTGCTTCAAGAGCATTTGCGCCAGTCAGAGCCTTAGTGTGGTAATCGTCATAACACCCACAACGGAAGTATTGTAAGTATGCTTTCAGCTGCTGAATATTTTCCATATTTACCTCTAATTCCTCATTCTCTGGTTCCATTTCATTTATTTCATGCTTTGTGTTCCTTATTTGTGTGAATAGGGTATTAGAAAGGTCCTGTTCATATCTGGTAGGGAGTTATTATATGCTGTGAAGTGCTAAATATTTTCCATACTCACCTCTAATTGCTCATTCTCTGCTTCCTTTTTATTTATTTCACATTTTGTGTCCCTTATTTGTGTGACGAGGGTCTTAAATAGATGCTACGCATGTCCGGTAGGGAGTTACATAGGTGTTTTTTTGAGTTAGGGTGGGTTATGGTCAATAAGTACCAGTCCAGGACGCAGGGTCCCAGTATCCAGACGATCCCACTTTCCGGACACGCCTTTGGCTATATTACATTGGATATTGGAGAGATTTCTGTATTTTCAGCCATATTCCACGACAGTGCTTATGTGGTAGGCATCAGCGACAATGCTTGGCTTGATGTGTACCAATATGAGTCAGTCCGTCACAATGAACAATTATCAAACTGTTAGACTACGCTTCCCTGTTCACCTGGCATTTCGTCAGCCATAACTTTGACTTCCCTCGAGCCACGGGGGTAAAGATGTAATGCCGTAATTTTAAGTTAATATAAGTATAATATAAGTGTAATATAAGTTAATATAAGTGTAATATAAGCTAGTATAAGTATACTGTAAGTGTAATATGAGTGTAGTTTTAGTTTAAGTGTGGTGTAGGTGTAGTTCTGGACCCTGTTTAAATTGATGCAATGTATGGGAAGTGGACCTTGAAATTCATTTTTTGNTCATTCTTGTGCAACCGATCATATACATAAATATCTTGAAATGTGTTATCTTATGGAAAATTAGGGTGAATATACTTAAATCTAGAGTAATCTTTGGTGATAAGTTGTGTGCCTGGGAAATAGATCTGCGAGTCCATTAGAGACCGTGGTTAATGCAAGTCAAGCCAGAATTTGAAATGTTCTTTTCTCTTTTTTTGTGTAACTCGTGTTAGGTTAAGAGGTTAAGTTATATGTATAATTAATGTATGTAAATTATTGATCGGGCATACAATTCATCTGTGTGTAGTATTATCAACATCTTGTTGAGTGTAGAAATCCAAGGATCTTATCAGTGATGGTGTTCACTCGATAAATTAGCTTTGTACCGTGATATGTTAGTCAGCCTGATTTTTTTTCTGTGGAGAAGAGAACATTATTTTTCCCAGTTATTCTGGAGGAATCAGGGATTGAAGTATAAACTGTGTACTAGTTTCTATTGTTCAAAGGTTAGTAAATCGTAGATAATTATTTTCTTATGTGTTTGATCTAAACTCCACTGGGAAGTTTGATTGTGAGATCGAGTGGCCGTCAAGGTATGTTACTATGTATAGAATTCACTCACTCTAATTTACTCACGCTACCCTGGTTACTGTATCTAGGCCTCAGTGTCCCATCTTTCACTGAGCGGGACTAATAACTTCTTCCTGGCAAACGCTGGCTGGTGGCAGCCTACCAAAATTATTTCTACTTCTACCTGTTGGTATTTCTTCCTAGTGGTAATCAGTTTACGAGGCCTTCCTTAAAAATTCTAGGATTTCTTCCTTGGTAGTAATCAGTATTCAGTAATTAGTAAAAATCTAATAAATACATATCGTATTGCTAAAATTTTAACATTACAAAGAAATTAGGGATCACAGTATTATAATGAAACTTCAAAAAATTTAATCGCTTTCCCTCGTCGTCCACTGTTTAGTTACACATTCCATTAAATGTCTGTATTCAAGATAAGGCCAGACTTTTTGAAATAACTGAGGGAGACCATTTGTAGTAAAGTGAAATTATTTTTCACTTTCCATCACCAGACTCAACTCACAGTAGTTGCATCATTATATTAACCCACCCCTTCCCCGCGACGTACGATTCACATTGCAACATTTTTTCATGATGAGACCCAATGACGTGCATTGTACGTTCTGCAATTGAAAGGCCCATCGCGGGAGATTTTTGGTACGTAGATGCGTGACACCTTCCTCTAGCCGCCGCCAGGTGGGGACACTCCCAGACCCCACATGACCCACGCTCACCTGCGACTCAGTCACTCACCTTGTAGCAGTGACCCAGGTCAGACATGGCATGAAGAGGTCTCTCTGATGAGCAAATTCAAGCCATCCTGGACACCCACCCACCCGAGGAAATCACTGGCAATAGTGATTTGCCTATAAATGACGATGTCGGGGACCAAAGACTATGTGCTTCAGGACGAGGAGACGAGTAGTAGTGATGAGGAGGTACCGTCACCTAGGATGCAGCAGTGTGTTGCATATCGTCATACAAGAAATGCTAGACCACAAGGACGCGGAAGCACCTCTCTCTAGCCTGTGCACGAAGGGTCAAACGAAGACAAGGGAGGGGCACGTGGACGTGGTGTTGCCACGTGGTTGGGCTGTGAACGCATTTCGCCACGTGGAATGAGAGGAGTGAAGCTTCGTATAAGGTATGGGCCTGTTCGCTTGTCTGGGGACGGTGGAACTGTAGGGGGGGGAGTGAGGAGTAGTGAGAGGGAAAGTAGTGGTGGTGGGGAGGGAGGTTACGCGTTCCCACGTGATGCACCTGTGTGGCGAGCATGTGACGTGGCGCCGGTCCCAAGCACATCTTTCGCCATGCAATATTCCCACGCTCCCTCTCCACAACCCCGTGATGTAGGGAAGGGGGTGAAATGGAAAAGGAAAAGGAAGAAGGAAGAAGACTGCAAGTGGGGAAGGGCGCCACTCTCCACCTCACCAATCACCCCCACCACCCCCTCCTCCACACCCTGATGAAGGCAATGATGGTGCTGAGGCTGGAGACGGTGATATGTCGTGGGTCTGGGAGGACGGAAGTGATTTCGAACCCACGATTCACCCCTTCACAGAGGAGTGATGGTCTGGCTGCATTGCTCCACATATCCACCAAGGCTCCAACAGAGTGGATTTCTTCCACCTTTACTTCTCTGAGCAGTTTGTGGAGAATATAGTGGGGCAGACTGACATCTTCACCGGGAGGATGTGCAGTGAAAGTGAGGGTCAGGGGAAAAAGAGCGCGCACTCACAGCGCTGTGGTTACCCAGTCACAGTGAGATGTTCCTATTTTTTGCCTTGGTTCTTTTGATGGGAAAAATATGGAAAGGACAAATTCTGGCTTATTGGTCTACTGACTCCATTACTTACACACCTTTCTTTAGTAACGTTATGGGTGGAAATAGATTTCAATACATTGTGAGCCGCCTCCACTTTTATGATGCAGATGACGCTGCTAATGTAAATAACACAGATAAAATGAGGAGAATTAGGCTTGTTTTTTACCATATACAGGAAACTTTCCACTCCTCATTTTATTGTTACAGAGACCTCATCATAGATGAGTCTTGTGTTGTGGAGAGGCAATATTTCCTTTTGCCAGTATATGCCCAGCGAGAGACACCGTTTTGGGTTCAAGATCTTTATGTGTAACTGTGAAACTGGTTATGTGCAAGACATAGTCTTGTACACTGGTGCACAGACAGACATAACAGAAGATCGGAGAATAGGACTCTCAGGGAATGTGGTAAAAAACATGATAGAGGAGTACCTTCATCGTAGTCACGTCTTGTACCTGGACATCTGGTACACTAGCCCTCTTCTCGCTCGGTACCTCCACCTTCACGACACCGGAGTCTGTGGCACTGTCAAGAGAAACAGCCGTCATATGGTGCAACTCGAGAGGAAACCCGACAGGAATGAGGTGGTTTTCTTCAAGGCAAATAACGTCCTCGCCACAGTATGGAACTACAAGAGAGAAGTTTCCCTCCTCTCCACTGTACACTTCCCCCTGAGGCCGCGTTTACACCAAGCGAATCGAATCGATTCAATTCAATTCAATTCATTGCGATTCATGAATCGCTATGATGCGCCACGTTAATTCTTATGTAACCGTTTACACCAGGCGAATCGATTCAATTCAAATCATGCCGATTCATGGCGACTCAGAATCAGTGATTGGTTTGGACCCATTTTTTCATCAGTCAAGGCGAGTCAGCCGAGCAGGAAGCATCATGCAAGTGGAACTCCTCATCAGTTTAGTGCAAGAACGACGTGCTATTTATGATCCTAGTGATCCTGTGCACCGTAATCGTGATGTAATTGCTGCGTTATGGAATGATATTGCTACAGTCTTTCTTCAGGTCGAACTGCAAGACGGTAATTGGTATTCTGCTTCTTAATGGAGGGTCCCATCAACTCAACCAACATCTTAAATTGTTCTGTGGTCATCCTAAAGAAGTCATAAAACTTCTCCGGATTATTGACCAAATCTGGGAACAAATGTCCAAAGTTCCCAAATTCAGGTCTTCTAGAATTTATTGGATGCACCCATATTCGTTGCCTCCGCCTCCGTCTACGCTTTCTCAGCCACAGCAACAATGCTATTTCTGCAACAGCAAAGACGTCCATACTCCTCGAAGGCTGCCTTGGTACTGAATGATGTGTTAATCCGATTCAGTCGGTTGGAACTATGCCGATTCAAAATGACTCGAGTCAAATGATTCTTCATGAATTGAATCGATTCGATTCACTTGGTGTAAACGCGGCCTGATGCAGAGCACAGACTCCGTGGAGTACACCAGACAGAGGAGGGCCCACATCTTGAAACCAGAGTCAGTAGTGGACTACAATGTGAACATGAGGCAGGTAGACCAGTCTGACTACATGATTTCCAGTATGGAATGTGCCAGGACCATGCTGAAGTGGTATAAGAAACTCTTCTTCCACCTGCTTGATATCGTTTTCCTCAACTGCCACTACCTCCAAGCCTTGACGACAGGAAAATCCTAGACCTTGGAGGGGTTTGTGAGGGAGCTGTCCCTAGAGATCATCGGGAAATATGCAGAGGAAAGGCCCCACCCCCACACCCGCACCGCCATTGCCGGCCAGACTCCCTTATGCCTAATAGGACGCCACTTCCTCACCACCATTCCCTCTACACCAAACCACCCCAGACCGCAGCGCCGCTATCATGTGTGCAGCAACTCGACTATCAGAGCGAATACTGGCAGATGAGACACGAGATACGAGTGTGTCGATTACCATGTCGACTTGTGCCTTGAGCCCTGTTTCAAGAGTATCACACCCTGTTACATTACTGATAATGTTAGTATACCTGTATTCTCTAGGTAAGGCCAGTGAATATGTAATACTGTGAATTTGTGAGAATATCACGCTCACTATAATACTAAGTCAGGTATATATGTGATAACTTTAGTAAAATGGTAATAATCTCTGTGGAAAAGTAAAATGAAAGTTGGAAAATAGAATGCAATAATGTGTGCTTGCGAGAATAATGTGTGCTCACTATAATATCAAGTCATGTATTATATTTGCTAACAGTTGTAATAATCTTTGTGGAAAAGTATAATGGATGTTGAAGCATACAATGTCATACTGTGTGCTTGTGAGAATTTCACGCTTGGCATGTAAATATGCGATAACATTACGCTCACCATTATAATATACTCGAAGTTGAAAATAAGAAAGGACTACAGTGTGCTTACGAGTATATCACGCCTAATATAATAGTAAGGCCTGTCAATATGTAATAAGTGTTATAGAAAGTTGAAAAAATATAATGATTGTAGAAATGTATGATGTAAGCTGAGAAACAGAATGTACATTGAAACAACAGTCTCAAGCAGTCAAGTGCGCCAGAAATCTACAATTTTCAGGTGATCCCATAATGAACCTATGCTTATATCGCCTATATTTTTGTTTGAAAACCAATATATTCTTGTAGTACATGTATATTTTGACCCAATAAATGCATATTTAGGTATCATGGGTAGTTTTGAGTAGGTATCCCATCATAGAAAATGCAGCACATGCACCGCGCCACCATAGAACACGAGCCCCAGGTGCACGGAGGCTTACCTGTCCGAACCACTTTTGAGCGTAGGTTAGCACTTTCTTGGTGATTTTTCATGTTTCTCACCAAAAGCGGAGGTTTTAGCAAAAAAAAAAAAAAAAAAAAATTGTCGGTTCCTCGGGATGGTTTGGGTATAAAATTGGTCAGTTCGGGGCAGGTTAAGGCTAGGTAAAGTAATGGTGTATGACTGATTACTTCAGACCACATTAGTGCGGGTTTTTGTTGGAGACCATTTAGGTAGCAGCTTGCAGATCCGAATGGGTGGAACGGTCTCTATAAATTGTATTGTGATCTAAACACGTGTTTTTGTGGGCTCTCTTCTCCAGCATTTAGGGTCGCCCCAACAGCGATAGCTTTTTTTTTTTTTTTTTCACCCTTTTGGGGACCGTTAAGGGAGCTAGTTTTCATCCTTCTATCCTCACGGTTAGTTTGGCACAGTCAGTGTCTGTACCTTTGAACTGAGTTTACCAATGTTTATACCTCTGGTGGATCCCTTTCAATGAATGCTCTGAGGTGTGAATGGAAAACAAATGGAAATCGTCTGCCACCAGACATCTCTCACTGTTTAACAGCTTCTCCGCCCTCAATACGTATTAAATTACCATGATTTTTGTCTGTTGATGTGTGAAACTATGTGGCAAAATACCATCATGCGCTAGTCAAGTTTTGAAAAAGCTTTGTAACAAAAATGTAACAGAGAAGAATCCATTTGGTCTCATTGTTTTATTTTCCCCAAAATGAACCCCAATTTTTGACAACCTGGCACTTATATATTTCTTGTCATCACTTTTAATGAACTTGATACAATGTTTAGTTAAATCTTGCCTCCTGAAATGTTCAGTTTACACTGTAGTTTTAGCCAGGCACTTGTTTTGCTTGTGTCAGTCTCTCTTTTGGCAGAAATTTACCCCGCCCCGTCCAGACCGCTTTTTTTTTTTTTTTTTTTACCCAATCCACCCCCAGAACCCAACCGATTTTCAACTTGTCTTTTTTTGGCTCAAAACTTCGGTTTTGGTGAGAAACATCGAAAATTCAGTGAGAAAGCACTCACCTGAAGTGAAAAATATTCTAAACAGGTAAGAGATCCCTCACCTGACTACCGGTTTTTATCACGCTGCGCTCCATAAAATATGCTCCCTATGCGACGGAAACTTATCCAAAACCACACAGCCTCATTGATATTTATTTATTTGGTATGAATTTATATGTAATACAAGAGAATATTGCTTTTCACACAATAATATTGACGATATAAGCATTGTTCCCTTACCAAATACATCAACATATTGCACCTAACTTTGCGATGTTACCTCCTCATTACCTCTGTTCATCAACATATTGCACCTAACTTGGCGATGTTGCTTCCTCATTACTTCTGTTCATTACTAACTCTGGTGCCATGTAAACTTTGTCCTCTACAACAGGAATCACTTTCGCCTTGAATTTCTTCGTCAGAGAGGCCGTGGTGCTACGTGTCTTTACTGGCCAGGTCACTGCTAACACGTGAGTTGCGAGAAAATCGCGCACTCCCCGAAGGGGGGGGGGGGTTGAACAGGCTCAGGAAGTGTTGCAACTTGGCAGGGGGTAGAGGAAGGTCTCCCACATATGCCTACCAAAATTCACCCGCGAATCTTGAAAAATGTGCAGACGATGAACCTTGAAATTGACTGAAGTACGTTGCATGTCGGTGGGTCTCAGCGTGAAAAAAAGTTGTGACGTGCATCGTACGTCGGGGGACTTGGCGGGTTAAGAATAATGTATTAAATTATTCTACATTAGCCATCCAAGCTCAGAGACACTCCGCGTTTCAACCTGAGAGTGGTTTGAAAGGACAGTCTTATACTTATGTGTTTAACCCAGGGTTTATTGTCCCTTGCTTGTCTTCCTCTCTCTTCCCACTTCCCCCTAGAGGGGGAGGTGGTTATTACGGTCAACCCTGCTACCTTCCTCCCCCCCCCCCATCTTCAAGGGAATAGGTGGTCATGATAATCGAATGAATGCTGACCGGACTGACTGTCCCCAGATGGACAGACGCCAGACTCATACCTTGCTCAATGTACAATTGGCAACATGTTGATAAGAAGCGGAATTTGGCAGTTAGGTAGTCGAGAAGTTTCTCACTGATTCCCGATGTTTACCATAGTTCCGGTACGAGTCAGAGTTCCTAGCTTGCCTGCTGTTTGTGAGCGAAGTTGTTTCGTAAGTTACGCATTATTTTTTGTGCTCTTTTTCTTTATGTTTTAATTATGTGATTGTTGTGATTGTTAAGTTTTGTAATTTAATTTAAGTTTGTATGGTAAATGATTTAGAGTGATATGCAGCGTAGGTGAACTCAGGATGTTTTGATGTCTCCGAGTTGGTAACTGTTGTAACGGTGCTCTCTTTCTGGAATACACTAGAACTGTGGAGAAATGTAGAAGCTTCCAGAGTGATGTAAGACTATATATGGATGGGGAAGAGACTAGAGTGAGTCAGTCAGTTTTCAGTGCAGTTTGAGTGTAGTTCATTGTCAGCGCAGTGCAGTATATTATTGGTACTTGTGACAATAGAGAAGTGTTGTTCGCAAAAAGCGAAGTGTTACTGAAGTTTGCATATTATCGGTTCTTGTGACAATAGTGAAATGTTGTTGGCAAATAGTGAAGTGTTACTGAAGTTTGTATATCATCGGTTCTTGTGAAAGTAGTGAAGTGTTGTTGGCAAATAGTGAGTTGTTACTGAAGTTTGTATATCATCAGTACTTGTGAAAATAGTGAAGTGTTGCTATCAAGCATTAAATGTAATTGCAGTTAGTAATGTTTGTATAGCTCCAGTGTTTGTAAAAAGTGAAGTTGGAGAGCATTAACCCGCCACGTCCTGTCAGTGTATGGGTACGTCAGAACTTTATTTCACGCTGGCACCCGATGACGTACTGGTAGATTCTGCAACTGCGATATCCGTCATTTGCACATTTGTCAAGTTTTCGCGGGTGATTTTTGGTAGGCATATGAGGGAGACCTTCCTCTACCTGCTGGCAGGCAGGAACACTGCCTGATCCCGAATGACCCCTCCCCCCCACTTTGCACGCCATTGCCTCGGCAACTCACCTGTTAGCAGTGACCTGCCAAGTAAAGACATGTCGTGCAACAGTCTCTCCAACGATGAAATTCAAGGCGTGAGTGATTTCCCAATCGATGACAATGTGGAGCACAAAGATTACATGGTGCCAGCGGAAGAAACGAGCAGAAGTGATAAGGAGGTAATGTCGCCAAGGAAGGTGCGGTATGTTGATGTGTTTGGTGACTGAAATAACACTTATATTGCTTATATTTTTGTGTGAAAACCAATATATTCTTGTACTACATATAAATTCATATCAAATAAATAAATACCTATTCTGAGTGGTTTGCAATAGTTACCGTTACCATAGAAAACGTGACAGCAGCAAGCAGCTCCAGAGAAGACGGTACCCAGTGTTCAGATGCAACTGAATAACTCAATTATAGGCTCAGGTGAGCACTTTTATTTTTATTTTCCAATGTTTCTAAAAAAGCGGAGGATTGAGCCCCCCCAAAAAAACAAAATTGATGGGATTGTTGGGGGGGGGATCACTGGTGAAAAATCGGCCAGGACACGGGGGGATAAGTGTAATTATTTGGAAAATAAAGACAGAGAAGTTAAGAAGCCAGTACTTATTTTCGTCTCAGCTGATCTTGTGTGCTGTACACAGAAAGGCTGACCACAGGAAGAACAACTCACTAGGCAACGTCCTTCCCATACTGAACTACTGCTGTTGAAGCCCCTGGCAGAGTGGGACAATATGAACCTTATGAACCTGGTACATTATAAGAGAGTGCCTTGGGTGTAGCAGTTGATCAGCCTGCAACCCGTGATGTAATCACGCGTTGCTTGTGTCAAAGAGGATGAATGAATGGATTACCAATTACTGGTTAAAAGTGACACGTATTTATGATGCATATATTCAGAAGACTGTAGTATAAGGAACCATATGCACAGGTGTTTTTCATTAATGCCAAAGCTCATTTCGTTGACACATAAACTTCGACTGCAATGATAATCAAATGATATTAAGAGATTTTTGTATGAGAGACTGATCTAGCATGTGCACACTCATCTAAAAAATGCTTCCGCCTTACGTTGTCAGATAGTGCAGCATACTCTTCATTAATGCTTTAAAAAAAATGTTTTCCATAATATTCTCTGTATTTTCTATTTGTAAGTATGTCATACGCAGATGTGGTTACTAGATAAAATATAATCCTTCCCTTCTCTCTCCTTCTCTGCCAAGTCTTTCATTGCTGGAACTCACTCCCATCTTACCCCCCCCCTCCCTCCCACTCTCCTCTTCCGCCTCTCAGCACCCAGATCCTCTTCTGTCCCCCCATCCCCTTTCGGCCCAGAGAGGTGAAGGTCGCAGTATCTGCCCTTCTTACATCATGCCAACATAGTGGTTATCTGCATTGACGACCATAAGGCAATCTGTAGACTGTTCTTATTGACAGTCTCACTTTCTGTCTCTGTCTCTCTCTTTCTCTCTTTTTGTCTCTTTCTGTCTGCCATGGGCAGAGGAACTTAAATTCATAGTCATCCCAAGTCCAATGGATTGGGGTGTGGGAATCTGAAAGGCAACATCACCTAATGTGATGGATGCTGTTACACCTTTTGACCCGCAGCTGTGAGGTGGGTTCGAGGCCTAGGCCCTAGAGTTGTTTAAAGGACCTGATGGTATATATATATATATATATATATATATATATATACACCAATTTACTCATCCACTCATACACATTCATTCGCATCTTAGCCCCAAAGGGGAGAAGGGACAGATCCTCACCGCACCACACCGCACGAGGGTCAACCACGCAGTGCAGTCAGTGACATCCGCAGCAGGGCCCGACAGCAAAGCTGGTTTACCCCTGCCACATCATAATGGATCCAGCCCCTTACCTGCACCTGACCTGATCAGCTGATCAGACAAAATGCAGGAGAATATCCCCTCAGGGCTGCGTCATCATTTATTCATTCACAATTTCTCTCCATTCATTTCTATCACGCACAGCCACTCTTCCTTGCTCAACAGACAACCCTCTCGCATCCAACGCTCTCTTCACACTGTCCATCCATCCTATTCGTGGTCTTCCTCTCAGCCTTACACCTCTCACATCAGATCTAGTTATCTTTTTCACCAATCGCTCATTATCCATTCTCTCCATATGTCCAAACCATCGCAACACCCTCTGTTCAACTCGATCAGCCATCTCCCGAACAATTCCAGTTCTCCTTCGCACTTCATCATTTCTCACTCGATCCATACGCGTCACTCCACACATACTCCTCAGACACCTCATCTCCATTACATTCAAACTTTTCCTCTCTGCTACACCCATATTCCATGTTTCAGCCCCATATAATGCAGTCGGTACCACAACACCCTCATACAGCCTTCTCTTTACATCCATTCTGAGTGAACGACATCCAAACACTTTTTTCATTCCTGCTAGCACCTTTCCAACTTCATTCATTCTAAACTTCACTTCTGCATCTATTCTTCCATCCGCAGCAACATGTGACCCAAAATACTTAAAACACTCAACCTCCTCAAGTAACTCACCATTCAAAACTATATTCATCCTCCTACCATCTATCAACCTCATACACTTCATCACTTTACTCTTATTCTCATTTATTTTCAGTTTCCTCCTTTCACACGCCCTTCCAAAC
>JAGKTI010022477.1:0-14562 GCA_018397915.1 Birgus latro
ATTCATTATCGTTAGTTTCTGTGTAATTACCACATATTTATTTAACTTTCTAATTTTTCCATACTTCTCTGTTTTTTTGTACTATTTCCCCACGCTATTATTTTTTCGTTCTGGCCTTTTTCTCCAGTCATAATATCATCTAATTCATCCAACCTTTCTTTTTACCTTTAATTTCATAGTATACTTCATTTTTCCCCAGATTTATTATTATTAGTAGTGGTAATTTTATTTTTATTTCCTGTGCAGTTATCAGGTGTTTACACAGTCTTTTATTTTACTCACTTGGCTTCTCATCCTCACGCTGATTATGAAGTCTTTTTTTAGCCTTCATTTTTCTCTATTTGTTTACCTCTTGAGTCATTTTCTGGTGGATGAGATTTTCTGAGGGACTTCCACCCCGCCTCCTCCCTCAAGGCCTTGGCGTAATCCCTCCTCTCTCTCCTCTCCTCCTCTCTTCCTTCCTTCTTTCTCTCCCTTCTCTCCCTCTCTCTCTCTCTCTCTCTCTCTCTCTCTCTCTCTCTTCCCCATCCTGGTTCCCTTTTTTTCCTTCCCCTTCCTTCCTTTCCATTATCCATTTATTTCCACTCCCCCCCTCCCCCTGCACTCTTTCCCCTCTCTTCTCTCTGTTTCCCCTTCTCGTCTCTTCTTCCTTTCTCTTCTCTTTTTGGTCTTCTCTCTCTCATTATTATTATTTTTTTTTAGGAACCTCCGCCTCGCCTTCTCCCTTGCGGCATCTGCCTATTCCCACTCCTCGCACATCTCTCCACCCCCTGTCTCTCTTCTGTCTTTCTTCTTGTCTTCTCTCTTATTTCTGCCACCTATTTTTCCTCATTTCTTTGCGTCCGTCTGTCCTTTTCTTCCTTATGTTTTGCGCATCTGCTGATTCCCTTACCACTTAATCTTCTTATCCCCCTTCTCTCCACTCTCCTTTTTCTCCTCATCTTCACTTTCCATCTCTTTTATCACTTCTCTTTTTTTCTTCCACCGTCCAGTTTTTTCAGACACCTTCATCCCCCTCGTTGGCCCCTCGCTCCAGTAGTTTGTTACCTCCCTCCCCTCCTCCCCTCTCTCCTCTCTTCTTCTCTCTCCTCTTTGTTCTGCCTTTCCCTCATATCTCTGCTACATCTTCTTTCTCCTCCCTTGTAGCATTAGTGTATGCCCACCTTCTCCTCCACGTCCTCCTTTCCTTTTCTCCTCTCCCTTTGCTTCTTGCGTTTCTCCCCTCTCTTTCGTTCTTGTTTTTCTCCCCTCTCTTCACTTCTTTCTTTTTCCACTTTTTCTGTCTGCTATGTTATCTTGTCTTTTTTCTCTTGTCCTCTCTTCTTTTTCCTTTCTCCTCTTCCCCACCCCCCGGCTAGTACAATACCTCTTCCCATCCTTCAATTTCACCCTTCTATCGTTGTCTTCTCTCCTCTGTTCTTTTCCTCTTCTTATCTCTTCTTTCCTGTTTCTCGTCAGTCCTTTCCATTCTTCCTCCCTACACACCGGCCTCTCCTCACCACTTCTCCTCTTCCCTCCCTTCTCTCCTCTTCCCGCGCCTTTCCTCGCTTCCTTCTGTTTTCTCTGCATTCTCCTCTATTCTTCCCTCCCCTCTCTCCTCTTCTTTTCCTCTCCTCTCTTCCCTCTCCTCTCTGTTTTCTCCACTCCTTTCTCTTCGTATAAAGTATTATAGAATGTAACTTTTTCCTTTCAGTCTGTCCTGTGAAATTTCCATGTCAGTTTTTCCATGCTGCATGGTGGTTCTCACTTTTTCCTGTTAGTTTTAACTGGAGAGTTTGGTGGCGGGGGGAGGCTTATTGCTTTACTATCCTAATCCCTCAGCATGTAAAATTACATCACGTAGTCAGCTCTTTAACTAGCAGCCTTAAAGGACCATAAAGTCTACTGCTGTTTGCTTTCCTCTGTTTTCCTTTGTATTTCCTCTTCTCTCCCTCCCTCCTCTTTCTCTTCACTCCTGTCTCTTCATTTCTCCCTCCTATAACTTCTCTCCACCCTTTTCTCATCTCACCTCTCTCTCCTCTTCCCTCCGTTCTTTCTTCTTCCCTCCCCACCACTTTACCTATTTTCTTCTCTCTCTCCTCTTCTCTTTTTCTCTTCTTATTTTCTCGCTCCCCTTCTCCTCCCCCTCCGGCACCTGATTATCCCCACTCCTCCCGTCCTCCCTCCCCTCTCTCCCATTCCTTCATCCTCTCCACTTCTTTCTTCGTATTATCTTCTCTCTTCCTTTCTCTCGCCTCGTTCATCTTCTGTTGCATTGTCTTGTCTTGTGTATAGAGATACTCCTGTGTGTACTTGGTGTATTTTGCTTCACAGGTAAAATACTGTAGTTTATATATTGTATAAACAGTTGTTTGCTGAGTGAAGCTAGGTTCTGTTTTGATTTTTTCTGCATTTGTTTTTCATTGAATCATTTTATGGCGTATTTCTACATTTCATGGTAAGTTCCGTAGCATCAAAAGTAGATTTTCTCATTTTTCGCTGATAAAGGAAGTTAGTATATAGGAAGTGTATCTTCCTAGTAATTAATTTATAGAGTAAATTATACATTTGTAATAACATCCCTTATTCGTATTTTTTTTACGTTACTTTTCGTGGTATTTTAGAAATATTACCTCTCACAATGCCGTCCATCTTGAAGACCTGTCAGAAGTGTGCTGGTCGTTTTGCTCCTCAGGTTTTTTCGGATTACTTTTCGTCACCTGTGTGCAAACTATGCATCATGAGGAGAGGTCTAGAAGAAGGCTTAGCTGAATTGCAGAGAGAGTACAGGGAGATCAAGGCAGAGGTTGAGACACTGAAAGAGTTCGTAGCAGCAAACGTAGGAGTCAGTGACAATACTCAAGAGGGAAGACGCGTGCAAACCGAGCCCGTACCAGCCCCGCCCATCAGGCAGTTACAAATGATAGTGTATCATCCCCGCCCAGCGATTCCGTACTTCCTTCGCCTAGTGAAGTCCCCTTTACTACAGTAAGATACGGCGCAAAACCAGTAAATGGTATGAGGAGGCACCTCCCCATAATTACATATAATCGCTACAAGATCTTTGCTGAAGCGGTTGACGAGAAGGAAGAAATAAGGCTTATTGGGTACTCCATTGTACTCAGTCAGCTGGAGGAGTTTTGTGGACATGCCCCCAACAGCAGAAAGAGGTACTGTTTTCCAGGAGGTGGACTATCCGATATTACAGCAGCCTGTGATGAGGTCGCAGAAGACGCTAATGATAAAATTTTCTACGTCATTCATATCAGTACAAACGATTTGAAGCGAAAGAGATCGGAGGAATTGCTAGCAAAAGTATAATGAGATGATCAGGCAATTTAAAACAAAGTCCATCAGTGTAATAATATGCAGCGTACTCCCAAGGATCAATGCAGAAAATAGCTTCTACGATAAGGCCTTCAGCACAAATAACTGTCATAAATCTCTGCACACAAGAAGTCGACCTTTGAATCTGTGGGACCAGTTCTATAAGCTTCATATTCTTTTCCAGAAAGATGGTCTCCATTTGAACTCAGTAGGAGTGGCACGGCTAGGTAGACTTTTACATGATAAGGTTGCCCTCTTCAGATAAAAAATGTGGAGCGTCTGGGAGTAGCATCCTTTATGTAAATACCTGTAAAGTCAGTTCATCAATTGTTTGGGACAGAATCAAAGTCTGCTGTGTTAACGCACATAGTCTGCAACGGATTTGAGGATTTAGAATCACTTATTTACCTAGAAAATTATGAAGCTGTCGGCATCACATAGTCCTGGATTTACATATCTGACCGTGACTTTTTAGCAGAATAGTCATTAATTGGGTACAATGTTTTCAGCTGTGAGTGACCACACTAAGTTGGTGGCAGTGTTTTACTATACATGAAAGCTAGTCACCACCCCCTTCAGCCATCGAAACCTATGATTACCAACATAGATGCCAAGTTATGTTCAACTGAGTATTAAATCGCACAAAATAAATATATGTCTTGTCTGTCGTCCTCCAGCAAAGCCAACTGACACATGATCAAAGTGCGGAAATTTGTTGTCAAGAGGATAGCAAAATTTTTGGTGAGTTTAATCTATCAGTAACAGAGTGGGGTTAACCGCTAACTGCACACTCAGGACAAGAGCTTTGCACAAATTTACATGAAAGCACCCATTACTGACACATAGAATACCCAATGAAAGGAAACAATATCCTAGACATCATCTTAACAAATGATAACCTAGTTAAAAATATCAAAACCGGACCTGAGTTTAGTTCCAGTGACCATCGAATTATTCAGTTTAATATTACTACTTTAAAAATGAAAAAGAAACAGAGCAGAGAAAAAGTCACAGACTATTGTAGAGCGAATATCACCAGACTCAGAGTGCTGCTTGCAACTACGGATTGGAATCAAATGACTGTAACAGATGACATAACCAAACATGGGAAATTTTCACCAAAAAATTTAATGAAGCGGTAAAGTCATATGTACCACTATGTAACAGGTGTCCAGCTGGCAATAGTAAACCAAAATGGTGGTCCATTGAAATTAAAAGTATCTTAATAGCCAATAAACATGCTTACCATAAATATACAACTACACAAAATAATAATGATAAATTTGAATACGATAATCTACACTGCATATCGAAAAGACATCAAATGAAGCAAGAGAGCACTGGAGATCCACATTGCTGATAAGTGCAAATCAAATCGTAGAGAATTTTACAGTTACATCAGAAAGAAAATGGTTTTGACTACATCAATAGGCCGCTAGAAACAAACAACAGCAAACACACAGAAAATGAGGTTAAAATGGTGAACATTCTTAACGATTACTTTGTATCTGTTTTTACAGTAGAAAACATCACCAGAAGCCTACTGTCTCCCATAAATCAAGCAAATAGCACCGTCCTCAGTAACTATACTATCAACGATAGTGATATCCTTTCAGCCATAAATAGTACAAACATTTACAAAACCCCTCGCCCTGCTAAAATATCACAGAATTCTCAAAGAAGCAAAGAATGAGTTATTGCTGCCACTTTCTGTTTTTTTCAATAAATCGTTAAATACTGGGAAAGTCCCATGCAAATGGAAACTAGCAAATGTAGCACCAATTTTCAAAAAAGGAAATAAGTTACTCCCAGGAAATCACAGACAAATCAACTTAATATCAGTAGCGTGCAAAATAATGGAAACAGTCATGAGAGATAAAATACTATAGTTAATTATCTACAGGATAGTAATATAATCAAAGACTTACAGCATGGATTCATACATCGACGTTCATACCAACTAACTTACTGGATTTCTTCAGTGATGTTTACAAATCATATGACATCTCAGGATCAGTTAATTTACCTCGACTTTCATAAAGCATATGATGTGACACTTTCCCTCACAAGCGTCTTGTAAGCAAAAATAAAAGCTCTAGAATAAAAGGAAGTACAGTATGCAGAATTGGTTACAAAACTGGCTTTCAGACCGAAAACAGCGAGTTGTGATAAATGGAAAGGAATCCAAATGGCGCAGTGTGATTAGTGGCATTCCCCACAGCTCAGTGCTTGGACCAGTACCTTTTATTATATACATAAATGACACTGTAGATGAGGGTCTAAATTGTTAAATATCCAGATTTGCAGATGATACTAAAATAATCAATAAAGTAACTTCATAGTTACAGTGGCAGCAGTTACAAAATGACCTTCATACTTTGGGAATCTGAGCAGAAAAATGGCAAATGAAATTCAACACAGAAAATGCAAAGTATTTCATATAGGAAATAACAGTGTCCTAGCGAATTACAAAATGAACAATATCAAGTTATCAGGTATAGAAAATGAAAAGAATTTTGGTGAGATAATAACAAATGACCTAAAACCGAGTAAGCAGTGCACCAAGGAGGTTAAAATTGCAAACAAGTTAGCGGGGTTTTATTGGAAGAACTTTCGAATTTAAATTGGAAAAAGTCATACTTGCCCTGCACAACCTGCAAGTGCACCCCTATCTCGAGTATTGTGTGCAGTTCTGGCCTCCGTACTACAGAAAGGACATAAAAACAATAAACTGCAGTGAAGAATCACAAAAAATTATACCATGACTGAGAAACCAACCATATGAGGAATGCCTTGAAGAACTTAAGTTATTTAGCCTAACGAAACGCAGGTTAAGGGAAGACCATATTGAAGTTTTCAAAATTGTGAAGGGATATGAGAACTTAGACATGAATAAATATTTTAAAATAGACTGGTCGAGTCGAACCAGGAGTAGTGGCTGTAAAATTATGGGAAAGCGTTTCCATTCCCATTAAGCAAAATAGTTCTTCAATAGAGCCGTAAATGTCTGGAACAAATTACCCTTAGATACTTTGAATAGGATCTCAGTTAAGACACTTAAAAACAAAATAGACAAGTATTTGCACGAGAATCCTCAACTGACCTTTTTTCTGTCCGAATAAATTACTTTTACCAGCTATACGTAATTTCATTCCCCTCCTGTCTACAAGACACCCTGTAAACTTATCGTACCCGTACATAGCGTCGCATCACGTCATTATATATTACTAAGATCTGCACAGGTAGCCCCGAGTTAATTGTCACTACTCTTACTTTCGACCTGTGAGGGGCTGTGGATCACTGAGGGTCCCTGTTAAGTGACCATCTTTTTTTTTTTTTTTTTTTTTGACCAGGGGTCACTGCTTCAGGAGGTAACTTGTGTACTTGTCCCACATGGGAAAGTTCCTTGTCTCAGTGGAGTGAACGGAGCTGGGGCCTGATTGACTGCTGCCTACCTTAAAAGCACCAGGCAAGGCTGCCACACCATCTCAGAACATCCACACTGTGCACTGTGCAGTTTCCACGCTGTGTTTACAGACGCCTCGTTAACTCAGTGTTCCCGTACATAATGTCATGGCGTAGTTATTTAGTTATTTGATTACTTATTTTACTTTATTACTTTCTCTTTCAGGTTATTCAAACTGGTAGCTTATATATGAAGTATTATAGAATGTAACTTTTCCTTTTCTGTCATTCCTATGAAATTTCCATGTCAGTTTTTCCATGCCGCATGATGGTCCTTCTCACTTTTTCCTGGAGGGTTTGGAGGCGGGGGGAGCCTTCTTGCATTACTACCCTTATCGTTCAACTTGTAGAAATAGATCTCGTAGTCATAGTCTATTCTGTAACAAAGAGCCTCGAAAGGACCATAAGGTCTGTAGCTGTTTGCATTCCTCCTCTTCCTCCTCCTCCTCCATATTCTCTTCTTTACTCCTCCCTCTTCCATTACATGCCACACCAGTCCTCACCGTATAGTCTCTCCTTCTTTCTCCTTGTGGCTACAATATCTCCCCTCTTTTCTACCATCCCTTCGCCCATTTTTAATTTCCTGCGTCCTCACTATATAACCTATCTCCTTTACCACCCCCCTTCGCTCACCCTTCCGCTCCTTACCCCACTCACTATCTTCACCCTTCCCATCCCCTCCCCACATCTGCTCCCCTGTTTCCTCCCTAAGTCCTTCACCAATATTTGTTTCCTCCCTACTTACCATCATCACCGCCTCTCCTCCTTTCCTCTACTTCCCTCCCCTGCTCTCCCCACTCTTTCATTACTTTTTCTTCATTCTTTTTTATCTTAACCATATTGCAGTTCATCCCTCTTACTGTCATCACCCTCTCCTCCCTCATTTCCGATCACTTCACTTGTCCCCTCACTCCATCCTTTCACCGCACCTAACTGTCTTCCCCTCCTTTCTTCTACTCCCATCCCATTCCCCTTTCCCTCACTCATTAACAATATCGTCTCCCTCTCATTATGTTTATTCCATTCCCCCATGCTCTCATCCCCTGCCCTCCCATCCCATCCGATTATCTCCCAACAATCTCCTATTCATTGTTCTTTTTCTTTCAACCACTTTTACCTTTCACTCCTTTACTGTCATCATCTCTTTCTCCTTAACCCTCCTCTTACCCTTTTCCTTCCAACTTCCCTTTTCCCTCCTCTGCCCCCACCCTCTTCACCCCTTCCCTCACCCTCCCATCCCCACTCCATTCCCCTCTTTGCACTCGGCTTGAGGCAGTAGGTTGTGAGGGGCTTCTAAGTCAGGCTTGCTGGCACGTGATGTATCCCCCCCTCTCCCAACCCCCCACATTCCCCTGATCCCCTTTCCTCCTCCCTCCACTCTTTCCTAACATTCTTTATCCAGCGTCCCCACCAGCCCTCATCCCCTGAACTCCCCCCATCCCCAACCCCAACTCACCTGGCCTGCATGCCGTCTCCCCTCCTTCCAGACACACTCCTTGTCCTGCCTTTGTTTCTCTCATTTTTATAACTCAGCAGTACTATTGGGGACCTGGACATCAACCATCGGGGGTCGTATTCCAGGGTAAGACTGTGACAGCAAAAAATTTATTGTCTGCCATAATGACGTTAGTGCAGTCAATGGATATTAATCACACATATTATTCTTCCTCCATGCTTCCTAACCCCTCATCCCTGATATAACTCGTCCACACCCTCTCATCCACCCTCCTTTTGTACATCCATTCCATCCTTGTAAACTCTTTCTGTACGTTAGTATCTGTTGTATCTTATTCAAAACACGGGAGATGGCTCACAGCGAAAGATTAAAAACTGTCTCCGTCCCATTCAAGTCTCAGTTAGTCCCCCCTCCCGTCCATGCTATCCCGTCTTCTGTGTTCATATTCCTGCTACAGCCAGACGAGTTTATTTAACTTCTGGGAGATCTTTCCTCATCAAGGGATCGAACATTCACACTCCCTCCTTTCTTTTCCAGCATCTCATCGTCTCCCTTCCATATCCTTCCCCTTTCCCTTCACACACACCCTCCCTCCCTCCATCCCCACCCTTCCTCCCTCTCTTCACTTACACCCTTCCCCCCCCCCCCCCCACACACGCACACACACACAGCTTCCATAACCCCTCTTTGGTCCATTTCTTCATCCCCACACCCGCTTTTCTTCCCTTCTCTCTCTGGCCCTTCATTTTATCCATCTCCACCTTGCGTCCTTCCCATGTAATACTCCCCCTCCCTCCCACCCTCCCGCTTTCCCTTCCCTCCCTCCCTTCCTCCCTCCCTTTCTTCTCTCCTCCCTTCCTTTCAGCATTTTCACCCCCTCGGTTGTCCAATCTTGCAATCCCCCCCCCCCCCCCCCCCCCTCCCCCCCCCGCCCCCAGTTTTTCTCAATATCTCCTACCTCCCTTCATCTCTCCCTCCATGCCTCCCTCCCTCCCTTCTCAGGTCCCATTTTACAGTGCCCCCCACTCCCACTTCCTCTCTCGACCCTCTCCCACCCCCTCACCTTCTTATTCCTGCCTTCCAGCAAGCCTCCCTTCTCTCCTTCCAGCCCCCTACTCCCTCACCTCCCCCTCTTTCCTAATATAATCCCCCTTTTCCCATTTCCAGGCCCTTCCCCCCTCCCGTTCAAACTTCTACATACCTCGTCTTCCTCTCCATTATCATCGCCCCTCCACAAACTCTGCCCCTCCACAAACTCTGCCCCCTACACCCTCGTATCTGCAGCTTACACTCCATCTTTACACTCTCCAGCTTCTGCATACCTCCATCTTGCCCCTCAGCGTCTTTCCACACACACCTACCTTACTCCTCCATACCTCCATCTTCCCACTCCATCTTTCCACCCCTCCACACACTTGACCTCCTCTACACCTCCATCCCTCTCGTGTATCTTTCCTTCTCTCCAACATCTTTCCTCCTCTCCACACTCTCCAACTCTTCCTTATGACCATCTTCTCTCCCTTTCCAATATCTGTAACCTTCCACATCCCGAACTCCAAACTTCTTTCTTCCCTTTCCGATATTTCCCCGCCCATCCACAAGTTCAACCCATCCCTCTTTCTTCCTCTTGCGTTTCCTTCACCACCACTGTAATCCTTTCTTCTCTCCTAATATCTCTGCGTTTCTTTCACTACCTCCTCTCCTCCTCCTTCCATCCCTTCGCTCTCCCATCTTTCCTCCCACACTCCTTATATCTCCTTCAGCTTTCTTCACCCTTACTCCACCTCCTCCTCGTCTTCCTCTTTTCCAGTATCTCCCCCTACCTCAGCCCTAACCAGCCTCTCTCCTTCCCGCCTCATCTGCTCCTACCCCGTCTCCCCTCCCCATCCTTAACTTCTTCCAGTCTCCTTCGCGTCCTCTTCATACTTACGCCAGTATGTTATTATTTTATCCTTTGTATTTCTTACTGCTTTGGTATTTAAAATAATTACAAGGTCAGTGCTGGGGCTCTTTTGGCATCAGTACAGTCATTATTATTATTATTGTTGTTGTTAAGAACTCCAAATTCTTTGGAGTTCTAACTGATATTGTAGATATTATCATTTTTTTTAAAGGTCTAGAAAGCTGGCATTCCAAGACCTTTCGAGACAGAGACATGAAATTTTCAGGAGTGATGTATTATGGTTGATCCTGCGCAGCGAAAACTACTGAATCGATTGCTTTGTAGATGTTCCAGTATGTAGTCGCCAACATATACTAGTGCACCTGGGTATTGATACTGAGATCGAACAAATGCTTTTTGAGATATTGAGGAAAAACAAAGTGGCCCCCTCATGCCTGAGAGTGCTAAATCGGAAAGTATTTGGCCTGTTTTGACCAAAATCAGTGGAAATGTAGTGGGTCATGAGTGAACAAGATTTGCTTAACATGAATGGCCTTGGACTTAGGGTCACTGGTCAGAATCCCTAAAAAATTTAGAGTCGTACCAAAGGTCCCATAATAATGGGTCTACAACGGTAACAAAAGTACTTTCAGAATCCTAAGAGTGTCTGCTTTTTAAGATTTCATAACGCTTATGCCATATCAGTATTTTTTGACGCTTTTTGACGATTTTTGGACCTCCCATCAACATGTGTATATTTCGAAGACTGTACACCATATCTGATGTAGAAGTGTGGATTTTTTTTTTAAATTCTAATCCGGAATGTTGCACTGTCATTTGGAATGTGGAGTTCTTTGAATAAAGCTTCAGCAGTTCCAGAATTCCTGTTTCTATTATTGTTTTTGTTATCGTTTTTGTTTTTATTTACTGAGAATCGGGTCGAGTCCATTTATTTTTTACTGTCTCCAGACGATTTAATTCATTTTAGAGGAGACCTTTCCATTTGGAGGGATTTCCTGCAGTAACACTTTCACAACAATGCATCTCCCGTAGGCTGATTAAAAACGTCTGAAAGCAGCAGGAATAAAGTAGATCAGTATGTGGTTGTAGTGAAGGTGTCAAGCCACTCACTCAGACAAATATTCTCTCATGTGCCAGCCTCGCTGCCATCATACATATTTTGTACACCACTCAATAGTTTTCCCTCAGCGCCATACTCCACATACGTAACAACCTCCATAAGACCAACCCTTTACCTTGTCATAGTCTTTTGTTCCGATCCATAAATGCCAATATTATTTTATAGTCCTTCCCGCTTGCGTCATTCGCTGTGTTTTGCTGCCAGTAGTATGCGCTCTGAATTAAATAGGATGAAATATTACGAAAAAATGCTGATATGAATAAACAAAAATACAAATGAGTAAAAGAAAAAAGAAAAAGAATAGGGATGAAAGGGGACAGGACAAAACAGAGAAAGAGCATAAACGTAAATAGATCAGTATATGAATAAATAAATACATAAAGAGCCAGCCGACGACCGACCACCGGCTATTTCGAGTGTTATGTGTGACGTAAAAGCTACCGGTACTTTTTATTATGTATTTCCCGTGTTTCCCACACATAACGTCCTTGGAATTGGATTTGACCAACTTTACACCCGAATTATGCCTCCATGTGACGGTGGTTATGGTGATGGTAATGGTGGTAGTATCAGTAGAAGTAATGGTAGTAGTAATATTGGTGGTGGTGGTGGTAGTAGTAGTAGTTGTGGTGGTGGTGGTAGTAGTAGTAGTCGTAATCGTAATTCAAACATTGATGAGGATAAGGAATTGATTTTACTGATGATGGTTATGCTTATCTTTTTACTTGTTCTGCATCAGCTGTTATGTTAAAGCTGTTGTATTTTGCTGTGTCTGTTACGGCATCATACTCGTAACTCAATGATGGAATTATTTAGTAGGTCTGATTAACTGTGGGCGGCATTACCCTTAGTTCATTTTAACTATCTCAGTTCATCTAGTCAGTTATCACATCCTGCACGATTGTTACTGTGTAAAAAAAAAATATTGAATGGACACTTACGTTTTAAAGAGCAGTGCACAGGGCTTGCAGTGACGGGTCAGCCCTGTTCATCTGGTGTCCACTTTACAAGCTGAACGACCTCCTGCAGTAAAGAAAAATAATCTTGGTTTTAATATGTCATCATGGCCATAATTTCCGCTAATAGTATGGAATGGGTAGGATTAAAAACAAGAAAAACATTACACAAAAGCAGAGGTATCAAACAGGATGCCTTGCGAAATGAATCACAATCATTCACACATCACTCAAGTCTTCGAAATCATTGCTTCACCTCACAGACAAAAAAAAAAAAAATCTTCAAGTAAATCTTATGCACTTCCCTTCATCATATGCATTTCTGGACCTACATCACCATCCATTTCGATCATTTGTCAGGTATTCAGCTTTCCAAACTTCCACATCTCACTTCCTCACACGATCATTTACTACAGCCATCCATCTTCCTCTCTGATCTTACATGCTTCCCCCCTCCGTCAAACTCCCTCACATATACCTGTTTCACTGGTCTATTCATATCCATTTGCTCTATCCAGTAATAATAATAATAATAATAATAATAATAATAATAATAATAATAATAATAATAATCAAATAGGTACTGATCGTGTAAGATGTGCGTGTGTGTATATCATTATCATTATTATTATTATTTCTTTCTTACGAAGAAGTAAATTGCCCGTATTCGCTCAATTTTAAAGCTACTGCCCTCATACTTGGCCATCTGAGTCCCCTAGCTGGCGGCTTCATATGACCCAGTATCATTCATTTCCCAATACTGGTTTTCCAGTTACATCCAGAAACCTATAAAAATAGTCTATTTGCAGATTCTCAGAAACCGCTAAAAGTATTGGCCTGAAACTTTTGTGGGACGTAGCCAAGGTCGGGAAGCAGGTCTGAAATGACTATGGGCCCATTTGGGACAATAGTTTCTGAGATCGTCCAGGGGTCAATGGAAAGTCGTTTGGGCTCCGTCATTTTTGCTCTGCGGGGATTTTGTTGCTTTCATCGCCCAATGTGTTTGACACTCTTCTGGGGAAGGGGGGCACTACTAAACCAGCTCTTCACTTCAAAGTGCTCACTATATGAAGGGCGTTCAAATCTGCAGATACAGCAATAGATACAGTGTTAGGAAATTCATTGTACTCCTTATGCCTGCTGTTTGTTTTTGTGACTTGTTATGTGGTGAGTTATTGAAACTGCTAAGGGTATTTTCCGTTTTCTAGTTAATATTATTGTTCCAATAATAATAATAATAGTAGTAATAATAATATTATTATTACTACTATTGTTATTATTATTGTTATATAGCTCTGACAAACTTTCACCATCTTTTGTCATATTTCTCATCCTTTCCCTTTCCTTTCCTTCCCCATAGCAGTTCCTCCTCTTCCTTCCCCTCCTTTTCTTAAACTTCCTCCATCATCTCCACAATTTTCCTTCTTCCCCATTCAGTGCCTCCTTCAGTGTCATTACCGCCTCCTCCTACTTTTCCCTTCTTCCTTCTTCCTCATCAGTACCTCTTGCATCCTCCCTTCCGTATGTTCTCCTTCCTCCTCCTCCTTTTCCTGTCTCTCGTCTCTCTTCCCCCTCCTACTATTCCTCCACTTCCATCTACCCCCTCCCCCCCACGTCGACCTCACGTTTTCCTTTTAATGGCTTACTGTGTTATTTTCCCGGTAATGGGCCAAGAAATTTTTGCCCCGCCGGCTTTTACTCGCTTTTGCCGACCGTCCTGCAGAAATAAACCTTGTATCACCAAGACCCTCCCTCCCCCCTCATTCCCTCCCTGCCTTTCTTCCAACCTTCCGCCTTCTCCCTCCTCTCATCTCCAGCTCTCCCTCCTCACATTCAGCTTCTCTTATCGTCATCCTTCCTCTTTCCCTTTTCTCGTACTCACCTCACCCCTCATCCTCCTTCCTTCTCTAATCCCCCTTTCTCTCTTTATCTCTTCTTCCCCTCATTCTCACCCTCTTATCGTCATTCTTCCTCTCTCCCTTTTCCCTCGTACTTACCTCTCCCCTCATCTGCTTCCTTCCCTCATCCCCCTTCCTCTTTTTATTTCCTCACCTTCCCCTCATTCTCACCCCTCTGCTCACCCTCCCTTCTCCCCTCATCCCCCGCCTTTCCTGTTCTCACCCACTCCCCTCCCCTCATCCTGGCTACTCTCCTATCCTCACTCAGCCCCGGATCCTTCATCCATGCCCTCCCTTCCCCTCAGCCTCATCCGTCCTTTCCTCTCATTCCCAGCATCCTCTCACCCCACCCCTCCCTTTATTCTCCCCATTCCCGTAATCTCCCCCTTTCTCCCATCCCCGCTGTTTGGCAGCGAGGTGGAGTGGGAATTGACTGATAAAGTGTTTTTCGTACTTCT